>VMDO01011971.1:0-30576 GCA_007922755.1 Pedetes capensis | reverse complement strand
AAGTAAAGGCTGCTGTTCTGGTCAGCCTGACCCTCCACTGCTATTATGACTGCCAGGTGTGTGCAAAACTGCATGTATTCTTACTACTTACATGACCCAAGCCTAAAAAGACTATATAAAAAATGAGCTATCCAAACAATAAATAGAACAGATCCACATAGCCTCCGAGCTGTTATGTTTCTGTTACCCACCGCCACCGACTCCTCACCTGCCTTTGGGAAACCCTGGATCCTTAGGTTGTAATCATGGGACTATGGCAGGTTTTCAATGGCAGATTGTTTCAGGATTGTCTTGGGAGTGGGTTGCCACGTCCTTCTCCCATTCTGCAGTACTGGGAATCGAACTCGGGACCTCAGAGACTGCAGAGCAGCGTTCTACCAGCTGAGCTAAATCCCAGCCCATTAAACGATGTAGGAAACATCAAAAGAATATGGAAGAAATACACAGAGTCATTATACAAAAAAGAATTGGTGGATGACCAACCATTTCAAGAAGATGCATATGATCAGAAACCAATGGTACTAAAGGAAGAAGTAGAAGCTGGTGAAACATAAGGCTCCAGGAATTGATAGGACACTAATGGAGATGTTTCAACAAACAGATGTAGCACTGGAGATGCTCATTTGTTTATGCCTAGAACTTGGAAAGCAGCTACCTGGCCAACTGACAGGAAGAGATCCACATTTGTGCCTATTCTCAAGAAAAGGAATCCAACTAATGTGGAAATTATCAAACTATATCATTAATACTATATGCAAGCAAATTTTTGCCAAAGATCATTCAAAAGTGACTGTAGCAGTGTATTGATGGGGAACTGCCAGAAAATCTAGCCAGATTCAGAAGAGGGTATGGAACCAGGGATGTCATTGCTGATGTCAAACGGATATCAGCTGAAAGCAGAAACTATCAGAAAAATGTCTGTGTTTTATTGACTATGCAAAGACATTTGACTGTGTGGATCATATAGAATTATGGATAACATTGCAAAGAATGGGAATACCAGAGCACTTAATTGTATTCATGAGGCATCTGTACATGGACCACGAGGCAGTCGTCAAACAGAACAAGGAAACGTTGTCTGCTTTAAAGTCAAGAAAGGTATGCATCAAGGATGTATCCTTTCACCATACCTCTTCAGTCTCTATGCTGAGCAATTAATCTGAGAAGCTGGACTTTATGAAGAACGTGGCATCATGATTGGAGGAAGACTTATTAACAAACTGCATTATGCAGATGACTCTGCTGAAAGTGAAGAAGATTTGAAACATTTACTGATGAAGATCAAAGAACACAGTCTTCAGTATGGATTGTGCTTGAACATCAACAAAAGAAAAATCCTTACAACTGGGTCAATACATAACTTCATGATAAATTGAGAAAAGATTGAGGTTATCCAAGATTTTGCTTTTCTTGGTTCTACAATCAACACCGTAAAAGCAGCAGTCAAGAAATCAAAAGACACATCTCATTGAGAAAAGTTGTTGCAAAAGGCCTTTTTAAAAAAAGTGTTGAAAAGTAAAGATGCCACATTGAAGTTGAACATGCACCTAACTCATGGTGTGGTATTTTCGGTTGTGTCATATGGTTGTGAAAGATGGACATTGAATAAGGGAAACAGGGGAAGAATTGATACTTTTGAATTATTGTGCTGTAGACAAGTATTGAATATACCATGGACTGCCAAAAGAACCAACAGATCTGTCCTAGAAGAAGTGCACCAGAGTGCTCCTTGAATGCAAGGATGGCTAGACTGTATCTTACGTATTTTGAGCATGTTTCAGGAGGGACCAATCCCTGGAGGACATCAGGTTTGCAGTAGTAGCGGGTCAATGAAAAAGGAAAACCCTCAACTGGATGGATTGACACAGTGTCTCCAACAGTGGGCTTAAATATAAAAAAGATTGTGTACCTGGCACAGAATCAGGGAGTGTTTCATTCTGTTATACATAGGGTCTGTATGAGTTGGACCTCACTGATGGCACCTAACAACATCAATAAGAATATGTTACTATTATAATGGATATGGCTGAAATGTGGATTGTGGTTTTAAAAAAAGTTTTATGACCACACTCATTTCTGTTAGCCCTTTTCATATATTCTGTTTAAAACTGGGATGATTTCTCATAGCTCAACATGAATCACTTTTCTTTTCATCAGGATTTAGTAGAAGAGAGCAATGTAGGTCTGTCTGGGTATTTTACTTGTCTTTTGAGAGGAGTAAATCCACTCATAACTGAGTCATCTGCCTTTCTCCTTCTGTTCTCCCTTTCCCTTTGGATAGTCCCCAGGGCCACCCATGTGCTTCTGATGCAGGTGCCAGGATTTCCTACTTGTCTTACTCATCTCAGCTGTAGAGGCTCACCTGGTCCTACAGGGTCCGGCTGTGTTGACAGAATCTTGGTAATCAGACAATACTTGATGCTTTTCTTAGACTAATGCAACTTCTTAAGACTCACCTTGTACCCCACCGAGACAGTGAGAAGATTTAGCTCGGTTATTTCTGGAGTAAAAGCAAAAAGGAAAGAGCCATTCTGTGCTCTTTCCCCCTGCCTTTAAGCTAAGCCTAGGATAAGCCCATCTCAGTGATTAGCCAATAGAACTGTGACTCTATGACAGTAAAGATTTAGTGTCTGTACTCTGAGAATATTAAGTGATACAATCACTACTGTTTGCTGACTGTTTCCTTAGAGGCTACATCACATTCTTTACCTGTGGATCTCCTCTATTATTGCAAAGATTCCATGTGGCAAGTCATTTACAAATTTTACACATGAAATAACTGAGGCCCAAAGAGGATATTTTGGCTGGATCCTGTGTTCAGCATCTGACTCTGGTGCTCATGTTCTTCACATGATGCCACGTTGCCCCTGCCTCATAAAAATTATTCCTAATGTGAAATTTGTTTTTCATGTGTCTGTTTCTGGTCTACAGGATAGAGGGAACATCAAGTAACATGGTGAGTTAGTGCATGATTTTTTAAATATCCAGGAAGTTTCAAATCCTTACACATTTACTATCTTAGGACTCAGTTCCATATGTTGTTAGGTGCCATGGAGTCCTCTCTGACTCATAGCAACCCTCATAGGGTTTTCAATAGGTGATTGTTTCAGGATTGTTTCAGGAGTAGATTGCCATGTCCTTTTCCCATTTTGTGGTACTGGGGGTCAAATCTGAGTCCTCAGGAAATACAAAGCAGTGCTGTACCAACTGAGCTAAACCCCAGCCCTCAGTTACAGATAGGTACTATTAAGCCGTCATCCCTTATTACACACTGCATCTTATACATGCCTGTCATTTCATGTTCTTCTTTAGTTCCATTTTCTAATGCAAAGTTCAGTGATTTCGAGACATTCAGTAACTATTCTAACCTGACTAAATCTGTGATCTCCTATATATGTTTTACATAAAACTCAGGTCGATATGTGAATTGAACCCCACATTTGAGTACTTTCATCCTAGAACTTATTTTCTGATCCATTTAATTCTTGTTTCCTTTCGTTGCTATTTGTTTGTTTGTTTGTTTGTTTTGAGACAGGGACTCACCATGTAGCCCAGTTTGGCCTCAAACTCACTCTATAGCTTATGCCAGCTTCTAACTCACTATGTAGCCCAAGCTGGCTTTGAACCTGTGATCCCCCTGCTTCAGCCTCCAGAGTGTTGAGATCGCAGATATTTGCCACCTCTCCTGGACATTTAATTCTGTTTTGAAGGAGCTGATATCTCAAATACACATGTATGCTTGAGATAAACTAGAATTTTGAACTCAATATGTATGATATTATTCTTAGAGTTATACCTTGAAGAACTTGCTGACCGCATAATAGAAGTTGATATGGAATGCCAGACAGATGCGTTTTTGGACAGACCACCAACACCACTCTTTATACCTGCCAAAACTGGCAGAGATGTGGCCACAGAAATACTAGAAGGAGAGGTACAGTATATTCTTTTGGCTTTTCTCTATTTTCATAAATGAGGTAAAGTTAGGTTCAGATAAAGCTTAAAATGGGCAACAACCACTTTACAATCCAGAAGATTTTACTTTTTGGATTTCTTTCCATATGTTATCAATAATAGTTTTATCCTATAGTACCCAGAAATGTTTTTAAATACCATATGCTGATTTTTCCTCCCTGCCAATCAGAAATAAAATCATTAGAAATATTTTTATGCATTTGATTTTGTTAATATACTTGCTTAATTTATGTACATAAAATCAATTTGTTCCAAATAAGGAAGACTACTATCTCATATAAGAGATTCTACTCTTAGTTGAGTCTGCAGCTGTACCACTATGGCATCCCATAGATCTCAGAAGCTAAGCAGGGTCGGGCCTTGTTAGTATTCGGATCGGACACCATCTGGGAACACCAGGTGCTGTAGGCTTCGCAGAAGGATCCAGCAACCCACCCCTCACAATCAATCTGCCATTGGAAACCCTATGAATAGCAGAGAAGCACTAACAATAGCATTTCACCTGTTGTATGTAGGGTCGCTATGAGCCAGACACCGACTTGATGGCACCTAACAACAACAACTATTAGTTACTTATAGAGTGTATAACTTTTATGAAGATACTCTGTTAAAAAATTTTAATTACATTTTCATATCAATGTGGAATGCATACATAGGCCAGCTTATGAAATTAAAGAAAAAAAGGCAATGTTTATGTGCATAATGATATAAATGAGATTTAAGGATGAAAGGGAAAAATTGTCATTGAAATTGGGAAGCAAAATAAGTCTTTGGAAACTAGGTAAAAAGGTATATTTGCCTCTAAATTCTAGACACGAATCATTTAAAATATCCATTATTCTTATTCTTTAGTTCACCAAACTGCTATTTTAAAAAACAGCCTATAAAATTTGAGCAGAAAATACAGAGAATAAAGAAGGCAAGGATATTTCCATTTGGTATCAAAATTTGATCTTAAAATTGTTGAGTATCAGAGTTCGGGTTGATAATTGCATAGTTTTTTTCATAAATTTAACTTAATAGAATTTTGCCTATAAATAAAATGCTGTTCTGTGCACCTTGCAGGATTGTTTTTTAGAATTAAAAAACATAAAGTACCAAGCCAGGCGTGGTGGCACACGCCTGTAATCCCAGCGGCTCGGGAAGTGGAGGCAGGAGGATCACAAGTTCGAAACCAGAGGCAGTCTGTATAACTTAGTGAGACCCTGTCTGAAAAAAGTAAAAAATTGGGCTGGTGGTGCAGCTTAGTGGTCTAGCACTTGCAGAGCATGCAAGCGCGAGGTCCTGGGTTCAACCCCCAGTACCACAAAAAAAAAAAAAAAAAAAACATGAAGTACCACCATAGTGTCTGGTACACATGTGACAATAAATAACATCCTGTTATGGCTGTTCTCCTTTCCGCTTTTGTTATACATTTGGTTCATGATTAACATTTTTTTTTATTTATTGTGTTTTAGCTTTTTGACTTCGATCTTGAAGTTAAACCAATGCTAGAAGTTTTGGTGGGAAAAACAATTGAGCAGTCCCTTCTGGAAGTGATGGAAGAAGAAGAGTTGGCTAACCTGCAGGCCAGTCAGTATGCATATGAAGAAATACGGAATGTGGACCTAGCTGAAGTTCAGCGATTAGAAGAACAAGAGAGACGACACCGAGAAGAAAAAGTACAGAATTCCATCTTTCTTTCTTAGTCTTACCTTTGTTGGGGGGGGGTGCTGTGTGTGTGTGCATGCGTGTATATGTGTGCACTTAGGATTGAACCTAGGACCTTGTGCATGCTTGGCACATCCTCTACCACTGAGCTACACCCCCAACCCATATTAGTCTTTTGGCTACTTAATACATTATATTTGAAGTTAGATATGATAAGTCATAGAGAAAAAGACGTTGGGAATGTGTTAGAAAAAGACCTATAGTTATTTTTTGCTTAGATCTCTCCTTTAGATTGCAGATCTTTCATGGACTGACTTACATTTTATAAATTTCACCTTACATAAATGTGTCTAAATTGAGTCTCTAAAAATTCCCAAACTAAATGACAGTTCCTAAATTGCATATGTCCCAACTGGAAGATGCTGTTTAATATCAGGAGTCCTAGAGAAAGAAAGACTTTGATTGGCTATAATTCAGTAGCAAAAAGATGACAGAAAAAGCAGGGGTATTGGGACTTGGTGGGGATTAAGAAGCAGAGGTAGAATTTGGGGTCTTTTGCTTAATGGCCAGGTCCTACTCTATACTCTTAGGGATACTCTAGAAACACTTGGGTACTTGTGGAGTATTTTTTCAGATTATAGGTTTTATGAAACTTCAATAAGAAATGTTTTATAGCTCAGTTGATTTTTAATGTACTAATAGTCTGCAGTTAGGAAACTGTAGACTAGGTAATCTTTTAAATGTCTTTCTGGTTCTGGCAATAACTGTCACTCTTCATTGTACACTGAATGAACTAATTAAAAAACAGTGCCTGTGTACCTAACCCAGTTAAAATAGTTTCCCAGAGGGCTCAAGTTACTATGAATAATAGCTTGTTTGGATTTTAAGTTTTTCTCCAAAATTCATAATAAATAGTATAAAGAGAATAAGGCTTATAGTAAGGATTGTACCAATGCAAATTTTTGTTTACAAATGTAAAATAACCACTGACAGCAAAAGCTTTATTGAAATCATCAGCAAACTGTCAAAGATTTGGAAATATATTATGGAAAAAAATGAAGACTATAGCTGGGTATGGTGGCATACGCCTATAATCCCAACAACTTGTTGGGCAGAGGCAGGAGGATCACAAGTTCAAGGCCAGAGGCAACCCGCATAATTTAGTAAGACCCTGCTCCAAAATAAAAAGTAAAATTGGGTGGGAATGTGGTTTGATGATAGAGTGCTTGCAAACACATGCATGAGGCCCTGGGTTCAGCCCTCAAGGACATGAAAAAAAAAAGAGAGAATAAAAATTGTCTAAATTTATATTTTCCTTTAAACTTTGAAAATAGAATATATTAATACTCCTACTTCTACATGGGAGTAGAGAAAATGTTCATTAGCTTTACAAATATTCCATCATCTAAAGGAGTGATATAAACAAGAAGTAATATAAAACTTTCATAATCTTCAGAACCATTTCAGCTTTATGAGTTCAAAAAGGTGGTACAAAGGAGTTACTTCATTGGCCTAAGTTCTTTAATTGAGAATGTCTAAGTAATTATAATTTTCATATCAGTATCACTTTATAATAATAATAATAAATCCTTTTTTTTTTGGAGACAGGGTCTTGTTATGTAGCCCACACTGGCCTCAAACTCACTATCCTCCTGCCTAAGCCTCTGGAATGCTGGGGGTACAGGCTTATGCCATCACATCTGGCTCTCATTATGCTTTTGATAGCATCCATATAGTCAAGCATGTATGTCTTGAAATTATTTTGCTGAAAATGAGTCAGTACTATTACATCTTTCTAAATTCAGGTGGCACCTAACGATACCAACAACTAGTTGTTGAAACTTATTAAAATCTTGATGAAAGATATGAATGTTTAATAGATACCTTGGCATCCATTTTTAAAGCTAAACTCTTTTCACTTATTTCACTAGATTCATTATCTGTGGAGGACACAATACTGAAATAACCGTTACGATGACATTTTTCTCTTGACAGGAACGTCGTAAGCAACAGCAGTGGGAAATAGTCCAAAAGCACACAGAGACAGCACAAAAGATCGCTGCCCGAGCATTTGCGCAGCGTTACCTGGCTGACCTCCTCCCATCTGTTTTTGGCAGTCTCAGGGACAGTGGCTACTTTTATGATCCCATTGAAAGAGGTTTGTGGGATTTTTATTAGATTTATTCTATTATAATAAGCATCTTCTTATTGGTTCAAATTTATTGCATGCTCACTTTTATTTTGAATTAGAATCTTTCTATTGAAACAAAAAGTCAATTATAGTTGTTGTAAATAAGTACCGTTACTATTAAGAGGTGTATTATAGTGCCCTATAAGTATGTGGGCTGGGATTTAGCTCAGTTGGTAGAGCGCTGCGGTCTCTGAGATCCCTAGTTCAATTCCCAGCACCGCAAAAATGGGAGAAGGGCCTGACAATCCACTCCCAAGGCAATCCCGAAACAGTCAGCCATTGAAAACCCTATGAGGGTCGCTATGAGTAGGATACCAACTCGACGGCACCTAACAACAACAACAAATAAGTATGTACCATTGTTATGTATCAATTAAAAAAAAACTAAAATTTTTTAAGAAGTATATGATAGAGGTCTTGATTTTAGAATGCTATTGATTCTTTCCTCCTTTATTTATAAGTGGTGGGGTACAGAGTAATAAGTCATTTGCTATATCCGTTTTGCAACTACTAAATCACTTTTGCTTGCACATTCATCATCTTACAAATTTTGCAGAACAGTATTAGCTAAAGAAGAGAAGAAATAGTAAAGAGAAGAAATAATTTTTAAAAGTATAATTAATATAATTAATAAAAAGTATAATTTAATTAATATGTAGTACAAATCGTATGCAATCATGGGTTCTATTCTCATTGTTTTTTTCATTCCCCTATTTTTCCCATGTAGTCATACAGTTGCAGCATATATTTAGAGATTTTCCTCTCCCTCTTTCCCTTCTTCCTGCCTTCTCCAACTTCCATTCCCACCCACTGATCCCCTCCCCCCTTCTTTCTAATCTGCTTTATAGTCTCCCTTCTTAGATAAGTATGATTACTCACATTTATATATCTACCTATACATAGTTTTTTAAGTTAGATTTATCTCCCACATATGAGGGACAACATATGGTATTTCTCCTTTGGGGACTGGATTAATTCACTTAAAATGATGTTCTCCAGTTCCCCCTATTTTGCTGCAAATGACATAATTTCATTCTTCTTTATTGCTGAGTAATATTCTGTTGGACTTTTCAATCCAATCCTCTGTTGATGGATGTCTTTGTTGATTCCATATCCTTGCAATTGTGAAGAGTGCTGCATTAAATATGGAAGTGCAGGTGTTCCTGTGGTATGATGACTTATCTCTTTGAGTATATTCCCAGCAGTGGTACAGCTCTGTCATACGGCAGTCCTTATTCTTAGTTTTCCAAGGTGCCTCCATATTGATTTCCAAAGTAGTTGAACTAATTTGCATTCCCACCAGCAGTGTAAAAGGGTTCCTTTTTATCCACATCCCTGCCAGCATTTGTTGTTATTTGTTTTGTTAATCTCGGCCATTCTTACTGGAATGAGATGAAATCTCAATGTTGTTTTGACAGAATATTAGTGTTTTTTATTGAGAAGCAATGTTGGATAATAGAAAGAAATATGAACTTGATGTCAAGAACTTGAGTTTAGGACCTAGTTTCATCATTAACTAGCCTTATGACTTCCAGTTTCCTCGTGTGTGAAATGAGAATTTTTTAGGCGTCAAATTATAACACACATCACACTTTGTATAAACAAAGTAATTTGTATGTCAAAAAGCACTATGTGTGTAAGTAGTTGTTACTTTTTCTCAGCTATTTTAATCAAAATCCCTCTGAGGAGCTGGGCATGGTGGCACACACCTATAATCCCAGCACTTGAGAGGCTAAGGCAGGAGGATTGCTGTGAGTTCAACACTATCCTGGACTACACAGTGAGTTCCAGTGCAGCCTGGGCACATAGCAAGATCCTGTAACAAAAACAAAACAAAACAAAAAAACCTCTGAGGGCAGCCACTGAGGCCATTCATCCTTTTATTATGGGCTTACAGTGTCCCAGGCACCATGTTAGGTGCTGAAGATTTTTTAAAAGGAGCCCTATGGAGGAGCTTTGCCTTCACAGAGCCCACAGCCTATGAGCTCAAAGCCCACTCTTTTAGCCAATCTAGCCACACGAAGGAGGAGACATTCACACCGCCACTGTCCCTAAGTTAAAAAGCATTTACATCTCCAGTGCTTTGTTGGCAGATCCTACTTCATTGCTAATTGTATTTTAGGGCAGATGTTAGTAATGGTAATTTTCACTGGTTACGTTTTCAACTCAATACATAGAGGACATGTTACAAACAAGTATCATCAGTTCACATTTATATCACACTTTCCGACTTCCGTAATGTTTTTCATACATGATTATCATTTGATCCTCCCAATAACCTTGTGAGGGAGGGAGGAGAGAGAGAATTCCCACTTTTCAGAAATAAAAACTGAAGCTTAGAGAAGTGAAAGACTTTCTCCCAAATACTTATAGTCAGTGGGCCCTTTAGATCTCAGACTGACTTGGAACTGCAACTCCAAGTCCACTGTCCCTCCTTCCAGGGTTCTAGCTGGGTGTGTTAGTCAGCTCTGTCACTGTGACATGACACCTTCAATAATCAACTCACAAGGAGGAAAGATTTCTTTTGGCTCACAGTTTCGGAGCTTCAGTCCATAGTCACTGGGCTCCATTGTTTCTGGGCCTGTGATGAGGCAGAGCATCATGGCAGAGAACATGGAGTGGAGCAGAGCCAGGTATCTCAAGGCAGCCAGGAAACACAGAGGAAGGAGAAGGGTTCCCAGTACACCCTTCATGGGCACATCCCCAATGACCCTCCAGCTAGACCCTGCCTCCCAACAGTGCCATGAGCTGGGCACCTAGCCTTCAACACAGGGGCTCTTAGGACATTTTTGATAATGTAAACCACTACACTGCGCCTCTTACTACTAGTCACAGAGACCAGTCACCTTTCTTTCTCTCCTGGATTACCTTAACAGTCAGTATAAAGCTTGCAAGTGAAATGCATGCCTGAAACTTAAATCACTTATGATAGCAAATGTAATATTCCATCATATTCCCCATTATCATTCTATTAAAAAAGAGCAATTAGATGCCTGCTCCCTCAAAAGCTATTTTGAAACTTTAAAATGTATATTGTAATGGACTTATTTCTAAATGCTTACAGTAGATTTCCGTGTCCGTTGGAACAAACTTTTCACTAACAGAAACGCTTAGTTTCTGACCCATGTCCAGACGGCTGCCACCTCATCCAGTCTGCACCCTCTGGATCTGCTCAGCTTCTGTTAGGCCCTGGGCCTCAGTGGGGACATTCTTTTTATTGGCAAGGCTCAATCCCAGATTTACATCCCATTTTACAGCCAGAGCCACATCGTCCCCCTGCCTCCTTAATCCACTTCAGATCACACCTATAAAGCCAGCTCTAACTGTTCGGACTCCAAGGAAGGCCTCATAGTTTTTAAATATAACTTCTACTGCAATAGAAAGGGAACTGACCAGAAGCTAGATAGAAATACGGCAAAAGTTAGAGTGTGGGAGTCTACTTAACGTTGTGTATTGAGAAAGTAGGTTGATGAATTTTTTCATTAGAGGAAAAGCACATCCTTTCTGTCTATAATGATCTGTAAAAATTACTTAATGAACAAATTTTTATTACAGATATTGAGATAGGATTTCTTCCATGGCTAATGAATGAAGTTGAAAAAACCATGGAATATAGCATGGTGGGAAGAACAGTGCTTGACAGTAAGTTATTTTATTTTATTTAAAAATTATCTCTAAAATTTTCAGTGGAAAGAATAAATTGAAGAAATATTCATTTTACAGTTTTAGTATTTAAACTTTCAGTATACGGGTTTTATTAACAAAAGTATAAATTTTTACCCCCAATACTGTTTTTGGTTCTTCTATAATTTTATTGGGCTGGGATTTAGTTCAGTTGATAGAGCACCACTCTGTAGTCTCTGAGATCCTGAGTTCAATTCCCAGCACCGCAAAAATGGGAGAAGGACGTGGCAGTCCACTCCCGAGGCAATCCTGAAACAATCAGCCATTGAAAGCCCTATGAGGGTCGCTATGAGTTGGACATGACTCAACAGCACCTGACAATAACAACAACATAATTTTATCCGTATTAATAGCTTCTGTCATTATTTTATAAATGGTATTCTGTTAAAGCAAGCAGAAACTATAACTCATAGTCAATGCATTAATTGGCGTAGACGTTAAATATGCTGACTTTACAACAGGCTGTGATACAGGGAAGGGAGGAGGCCTGGTGAATGCTTCATATTAATCTATAAATCATCTAAGATATGAAAACTCACAGTGACTTCTGAACTTTTCAGTGTTGATTCGTGAAGTAGTTGAAAAGAGACTGCAGATTTATGAGCCTAAGGGGGACAGATATTCATCTCTGAAATCGGAGGATGAGCCCGGTCGTCCCGAAGCAATGGGGAACTATGAACTGCAGGAGCCAGGCATGTCCCTGACCCAGATGCCACAATTAGACAAAGTCTACTCACAAAGAACACTCTATGAAAGAGGGCAGCCAGCCCAAGAAAGGAAGTTGGTAGAAGAAACAGAGCTCTTGGAGCAGGGTGAACAAACAGAAATGCAGAAATCCTTAGAGAAGGAAGAACCGTCACAACCAGGGGGCACCTGGGAGCCATAAAGCCAATCGACAATACAAGCAATCAGGTAATGATGCATGCAGCCCCTCAGGCCACAGAAATTATGTTCTATTTAGTCAACACATCTTTTTGCCTAATGGACTAAACAAATCAAATACGATAAAATAATAAAACTAGTAAAATGGCACTCTCATTTATTAATAGAATATCCAAAAGCTCTGTCATTCTAGTGAAAATTATGTTTAATAGCTTTGTGTTACCTTTATATTTAACTTGCAAATATATTTTTCCTTAATCCTTCTAATTTTGTGAGTTGATTCTTGTTTTGGTAAGTGTCAGATCTAATACTAGATAGGAGCCCTGTCAGCTGTTGAGCTTTTCTTCTCTATAGGAAAACTGCCCCATTGACTCTAAGACAAACCACCTACACGTTGTGTTGTTGTTGCTGTTGTTAGGTGCCATCGAGTCAAGTCCAACTCATAGTGACCCTCGTAGGGTTTTCAATGGCTGACTGTTTTGGGATTGCCTTGGGAGTGGGTTGCCACGTCCGTCTCCCATTTTTGTGGTGTTGGGAATTGAACTCGGGACCTCAGAGACTGCAGAGCAGTGCTCTACCACCTAAGCTAAATCCCAGCACCACATGTTGTGTTACTGGACACTAAAAGTTCCTCCTCCCTGCAAAGACCAAGAGCTGAACCCTCATCTGTATAAAATTGAGCAGTCACCCCTTGTTAGGTGCTGTCGAGTCAGTATCCGACTCATAGTGACCCTCATAGGGTTTTCAATGGCTGAGTGCTTTGGGATTGCCTTGGGAGTGGATTGCCAGGCCCTTCTCCCATTTTTGGGGTGCTGGGAATTGAACTCGGGGCCTCAGACACTGCAGTGCAGTGCTCTACCCACTGAGCTAAATCCCAGCCCCAGTCACCCCTTACACCTTCAGTATTTAACTAAGGCTTACAGAATGCTCTGGATTGGTAATATGCTCTCATCTATTTTTTTCACATCTTGCTATGGAAAATTATTACACAATGCCAATGAAGCAAAAGTCCCCATTTACCCTTGGACAGCCTCGTTCACGATTATTAGTTGGGTGAGAACCACTGAGGTCTTTCTTGAGGTATTTAGGTATACGTGTGTCTAAACATCTAGAAGTGTACAGGTTGATTTTTCTTTATGTAAGTGTAAATGTATTGTTTGCATATTTCATTTTTTACCTAATAGTATGTCTTAGATCTTTGGTAAGTTGCTTCTCTTTTTAAAATGTGGCAAGATACTATATATTATGACTGTGTTATAGGGAATTCACATTTTGCTTTTCTATTTGAACTTGTTTGGAGAATTTGCCAGCAGTATTGAAAATAACAGATTATTTTATCTCCAAAGTCTTATTGATATTATACAGTAACTGAAATCTTCTGAGTCTTTAGCTAGGTATATGGCCTATTTTTCTTAGACTATAGATGAGTATATATAATCTGTAGTGATTTGGAATGACTTATAAGTATTAACACATTTACCACAATCTTTTTTCAGTTAGGTACCAAGAATGTATCCACATTTTTAAAATGTAAAAAGAGCCCACCTGTTCTCCCATATATTATATCACAGTATCATGTAAACCTCCTAGCAACCTTCTGAGTCATGTACGATATTTATGTTTTCGTTGTCTAATTGTTAGCCCACAGATATTAACTTAGTGCCCCCTGTGCATCAACAGCTATTCAAGAGGCTGCAGTTACACTGGGGAACAGATGTGAATACTGCATACCTGTTTTCCATAGCCTAGCAAGGGAGCTAAATTAAGTAAATAATGTAAACGAAGAAACCAAACGCAGAAATTTTAAGTGATTTGCAATAGGTAACAAGAGCTAACAGAACCCAAACCTTACTTCCAATCTGATATACTTTCTTCTAAACAACGTGACATCCTTGTGAGGTACAAAATGTAATTTTAAATAAACTATTGCATTAACTTGGAGAAGGACTCGGCAACCCACTCCCAAAAATCAATCTACCATTGAAAACCCTATGAACAGCAGAGAAGCACTGACAATAGTGTTTCGCCTGTTGTACGCAGGGTCGCTATGAGTCAGATATGAGTTGGACTCGACGGCACCTAACAACAACAACAACATTGCATTAACAACATTTGAAAAATTGGAATCACAATTTTAAAAATTGTTATCAACTGCTAGATTAGTTTGGTCTTGTTGAACAATCTTTATGGCCACCCTAAAATTGGTAAGATATTAATTTTAGGTAGAAGACCAAAAAAATTTTATTAGGGCTGTTGTTGATTACTATTATTACTAATTATAAAATATCTACAACCAGTTTTAAGAAAACCTTGAAATGGATTTGAAATTATTTTCTACAATTCTAATTGTTTCACAGTACTCCAATCCATTAAACACTTGCAGATATTTGCTAAACATAATTCCATAAATTAATTTAATCTATTAAAATATGTGGAAATCTGGAGACCCTACACTGAAATTGGGGCTGGGATTTAGCTCAGTTGGTAGAGTGCTGCGCTACAGTCTCTGAGATCCCGAGTTCAATTCCCAGCACCGCAAAAAATGGGAGAAGGGCCTGGCAATCCATTCCCAAGGCAAACCCAAAACAGTCAGCCATTGAAAACCCTATGAGGGTCACTATGAGTTGGATACCAACTCGACGGCACACAACAACAACAACAACACTGAAATTGGTTAAGCTTAGTTATTATCCTATTCCATCCTAGGGAGAAACAAAAATTACTAAGAGATGAGAAAAGTTAAAGATACCAGTTTTATATTATCTCAAGAAAATATTCAACTGAACTTGGGGTTTTCTTAGTTTATAAAGAATTTCTTCAGGCATATGAATTTCTTCAGGCACATTTTTGTGGTAAATCGAAAGGCAGTATGCTTAGGTTCCATATATCTAGACTTGTCATAGCTGTAAGCAATTTTGCAAATGCATTGGATGCAGAAAAATCTTCAAAGTGCCATTTGCCTTGCCCACATTTGCTAATATTCTTTTCACAAATTGTTTCTTTCTATTATTTCAACTAACACTAAACTAGCAGAAGCTAAATAATAAAATGAATAATGTAAGAAATACATAGATATTTTAATCCTTGACATACATTCCTATATCACAAAATAGATTGAAGAGGTAGCACATCATTTTCTCTAGCATCAACATCATCACATTTGAGCCATGGAAGGGATGTTGATAGAGCCTATGAAGTCCTGTCAAGTCGCACAGGGTGAAGATTGAAAGCCAGACCATCTGGGCTTGAATCCACTCCTGCAAGGAGATGATCCTCACCTCAGAGAAGGCAGTTTCTCTTTCTCAAAGCTTTTCTTTTTTCTTTTTTTCTTCCTTTCTTTCTTTCTTTTTTCTTTTTTACTTTATTAGGGAAAGAGCTGTTTTATCATTCTGTTATTTAATTTTAAAATCATGTGGAAGGGTGAGGAACCTGCAGAAGCAAAAATTATTTTGAGCTTACAATTTTTTTAAAGTCACAATAAGAGTCAGGTGAGGAAAGTGGCATTTTGTACATTATATCAATATGGTAATGGCATGCATTTCTTCTTTCCTAGAAAAGTTTCATTTTCTTTTGTTGTTAAAACATCAACCATACAGTTAAGTTTTTTTATCCTGTCTTAATTTTCACATGCTTTACCTACTGTGGAAAATTTCATACATTCTTCCTTATTATTTTGTTTATAGGTAAAGTATTTGTGTGTGTATGTGTGTGTATCCTATAGCTTAATACCAATGGCCATTTATCTCAACTCATTTAGCACAGAGGCATTCCGAAGAGGCACAAACATGGGTTTGATCTGCCCATCGATGCAGCTAGCACCTATTTTTTAACTGTAGCACCTAGGTCTAACCAGATCAGCCTTTGTCAATCTTATTCACAGTCAATAAGAATGTTTTCACTATTATGAAAAAATAGCATTAGTAGTGTTAGATTGTTGTGTATGACTCTCCCATATAATTAGAGAATGTGTAGGAGTGATATCAACTTACATCACTAAACTTTAGTAAATTGATAGTTTAAGTGATGTTTTTCTGTTTTTCATGAACCGAGGAAGTAGCATAACTGAAAGATGTAGGTTTAAAAATGATGTAATGGCAAAAGCAATCTAAAGATTCAGTGCAATCCCCCTCAAAATTCCAATGACATACTTCAATACTACTCAGTATTGGGTATTGACTGTTGTTGTTGTTAGGTGCCGTCGAGTCAGTATCCGACTCATAGCGACCCTCTGTACAACAGGGGAAACACTATTGTCAGTGCTTCTCTGCTGTTCATAGGGTTTTCAATGGCAGATTGATTTTTGGGAGGGGGTTGCCAGGTCCTTCTCCCATGGGTATTGACTAGTCAATACTAAAATTCATATGGAGGCACAAAAGACCAGATATAGCCAAAACAATCCTAAGCAGCAAAAACAGTGCAGGAGGTATGACAATACCTAACTTCAAACTATACTACAGGGCCCTAGTGGCAAAAACAGCTTGGTACTGGCACGAAAACAGGCATGAAGATCTGTGGAACAGAATAGAAGACCCAGATATACATCCATACAACTATAGTCACCTGATCTTTGACCAAGGGGCTAAAGACATACATTGGAGAAAAGATAACCTCTTTGACAAATAGTGCTGGGGAAACTGGATATCCAAGTGCAAAAGAATGAAAATAGACCCATATCTCTCAGCCTGTATGAGAGGTCAACTCAAAGTAGATCAGAGGCCTCAACATAAAACCAGAAACCTTAAAACTACTAGAGGAAAAGATAGGGAACACATTCCAACACATAGGCATAAGCATGTACTCCCTTAAAAAGACTCCAGTTGGCCAGGAAACTGCACCAAGAATTGACAAGTGGATTACATAAAACTGAAAAGCTTCTGTGCAGCAAAGGAAACATTTAACAGAATAAAAGGAGAGCTCACAGAGTGGAAGAAAATCTTTGCATTCTACATATCTGACAGAGGACTAGATAAAGGAACTCTTTTACACTGCTAGTGGGACTATAAATTAATTCAGCCATTTTGGAAATCAATACGGAGGTACCTTAGAAAACTAAAAGTAGAGCCACCATGTGATCCAGCTATGTCACTCCGGGGAATAGACCCAAAGAAAGAGAAGTCATCATACCACAGGGACACTTGCACTTCCATATTTAATGCAGCACTCTTCACAATTGCAAGAGTATGGAATCAACCAAGATGAAACTGTGGTATATACACACAACAGAATATTACTCAGCAGTAACGAAGAATAAAATTATGTCATCTGTAGCAAAATGGATGGAAGTGGAAAACATCATTTTAAGCGAATTAATTCAGACTCAAAAAGAGAAATACCATATGTTCTCACTCATCTGCAGGAGCTAAATCTAACTTAAGGGAGAAAAGTTACATATATAGATATATAAAAGTGAATAATCACATTTATTTATTTAAGGATGGAAAATACAAGTGGACCCAATAGGAGTGGGAAGGGGGTCAGCAGATGGGAGCGGAGTTTGAGGAAGAGGAAAGTGGAGGGGAAGTGTTGAGGGGTAAAGAGGGAGAGGAGAAACACAAAATACAGGAAACAACTATATGAATATATGGAAAAAAGGGGGGAGAAAAAATCAGTGAATATTGGGGTTTTAGCTCTAGCCCGGCTAAGATTAGAGCCAAACCTTCAACATAACAAATGGCCGGGGTCATGAAAGAAGGACCTCGGGAGACCTTCCAATGGTAAAAAGGGAAGGGAAGGTTTATTGGGTGCTCCCCTGATGGAGAGCAAGGAGTAAGCAACCCCTATAGAGCAGAGCTCTATGCCCTTTAAGTGCTGGCTCTAGGCCTGCAGCATGGAATGCTGCAGGCTGAGTGCTGGTACAGCTCAGCCTTAAAGGAACAGCCACAGCCGCTGGTGTTCCATGGAGGTCAGTTGGTCTTGACTCTCGCAGCTCGCCTTCTTTACCTCCCTCCTTCCCAAGGATGGAAGGAATTGGGAGGCTCTTGGTGGCATGCTAGAATCCTTTGGCTCTTTGGGGCCCCTGGGCTTGATCCCGCTGGCTTGCTAGAAGGTCTTGCTGAAGTAGGGAGCACTGGTCCAGGTGATGGGGTTCAGGTAGCAGCTGAAGGACGGTCAGAGAGGTGAGGATTTCAGGGTGAAGTGGGGGTCCAGGAGCCCTGCTTATATAGGGTCCTGGAGGGGTCACATGGTGGGATTCAGCCAATCAGGGCACACACCTGACAGGTACAGCGGGTAAACTGACATACCTGCCAGGTGGGGACAGTTATTACCTGAAAATGCTGAGGGGAGCAAATCAAAATTAAGGTGGTTAGGGCAGGTCAGGCTGGCCAGGAGCCATCTTTACTCACTCGATGGGAGGGGCTAGTGTGAGTGAGTGAGATGAGCCCTGGGGTCAACTAGGGGTCAGCCCTCAGGCTGTCATGAGGAACCATAGTTGGGAGATATAATTTTAAAAATCCCCAACAAGTAAAGGCTTAACCCATGGTTGCCTCCAACTGTAGTTACATATTAATTAAAATTTCTACATTTTTTTCTTTTCTTTTGTTCATCTTGTTCTGTAAAATATGTGAGGTGATGGATATGTAAGCGAAGTTTATTTAATGGTTGCACAATGGATATATCAAATGACTTATTACTCTGTACTCCACTAACATTGCAGCCATAGCCCTGTGGCATCCGATCCCGTCAGATCTCAGAAGCTAAGCAGGGTCAGGCCTGGTTAGTACATGGATGGGAGACCGCCTGGGAACACCAGAAGCTGTAGGCTTGGGAGACGGACCTGGCAACCCACTCCCAAAAATCAATCTGCCATTGAACACCCTATGAACAGCAGAGAAGCACTGACAATAGTGTTTCCCCCATTGTACAGAGGGTCGCTATGAGACGGATACTGACTCGACGGCACCTAACAACAACAACAACTCCACTAACATAAATTTTTTAAAATAAGCTAATGGCAGCTTAGGTTTGCCTATAGATAAAATCAACTCTTCAAGATATTGAAGAGTTTGAAATTTCAGGACAAAAATATTTTAAAGATAAAGTAACATTTAAACAATCTTAGCTCCTATTTGAAAGTTAATTGCAAACAGCTCTTTTGTTTTGTTTTGTTTTGTTTTGTTTTTGCAGTACAGGGAGGTTGAGCCTAGGGCCTTGTGCAGGTAGGCAAGTACTGCACCACTAAGCTGCACCCCCAGCCCCTTTTTCATTTCTTATTTTGAGTCATCGTCTCACTAAATTGCACAGGCTGCCTCTGGCTTTGAACTCACCATCCTCCTGCCTCAGCCTTCTGAGTTGCTGGGATTACAGGCATGCCTGGCTTCAAAACAAATTTTTATCAGTATATTCATGATTTTTACAAGATAAACATTTTGCTGGGCACCGTAGTTCATGCCTGTAATTGCGGCAACTCAGGAGGCTGAGGCAGGAAATGGCAAGTTCCATGCCAGAGGCAGCCTGTACTTTGCAACACCTTGTCTCAAAAATTAAAAAATAAAAAAGGGGCTGTGGTTGCTGCTAAGGGGTAGAGCACTTGCCTAGCATACACAAAGCCCTGACTTCAACTTCTCAGTACTGCAAAAATAAGTTAATTGATTGATTTGTGTTAATTGTATAATCTGACATTTTAGATGATATTCATATTCATATTTGCCACTAGGTGTCAGTAAAACACTATGGCAAAATTCACTGGTTCCCCCCTCCCCAACCTCATGCATAATTTAATGGCCATAAGAAAACTTGGTGAGCTGGGGTTTAGTTCAGTTGGTAGAGCGCTTCTCTAATCCCCAACACTGCAAAAAATGGGAGAAGGACCTAGCATCCCACTCCTGAAACAATCAGCCATTGAAAACCGTATTAGCAGAGAACGGCATTAGACATGATCCTGGGCATGGCACCATGTGCAGTGTCAGGGAGTGTTTCATTCTATTGTATATGGGGTAACTATGACTCGTACCCAACCCAATGGGACCTAACAACAAGAAAACCTGTTAGAGAAAAAGTTCAAAAATATATCGTATTCCTTAGAGATCTGGACTCCCACTGAATATTTTACCTTGCTCTATAGTTAAATACCAGCTTTGTGAGGGTGCTAGACTCTTAAATGTTCATGTTAGGACTCCAGCTGTCATTCACTCCAGTGATCTTCTGTCCAATTCCAGGTCCTTAACCGGTGGTCATTTAGTCTTTCATTAACCACTCCAAGGATGAGGCTTCACTTTATGAGCTGTGCTCGGCAGTGATTCAGCCTCATTTAATTTTGTCTCCTCAGGCCTGGCTATGGTAAATGCTCAACCGATTACATTGACCAACAGTTGTCATTATTAGGAATTTCTTATATACTGAATCAAAAGCTATCCCATGTATAACCTGTGCTTGTTAGTCGTAATCATGGAGGCATGGTTATGGTGGGGGGAGACAGGATGATTTTATTAACATATTCACATGACCATATACCCCAATAAGTTCCTTTTTTTCTGAAGTTTTTCTTTCTCCAATGAAACCTCACTCTTCCCAGTTTTTCCTCATATGGCATACTTTTAAATCTTCCCATGCTCCATCTAATTATTACCTTGAAACTTCTGTTTAGTCAAGTTCCTCTTAAAACATGTTTCCTCGAAGAGTGTGTACTGCTGTGGATGGGATCTGACTCAGCAAGTACTGTGGGACTGTTATCTACCATGTCTACAGCTGTACCACCCTGGCATCTGATCTTGTCAGATCTCAGAAGCTAAGGAGGATCGAGCCCGGGTGGTACTATGATGGGAGACCACCTGAGAATATCAGGTGCTGTAGGCTTAGAAGGACCCAGCAGCCCATTTCCAAAACAATCAGCCATCAAAAACCCTGTGAATAGCAGAGAAGCACTGACATTAGTGCTGGGCATGGCACAGTGTCAGGTAGCCTTTTGTCTGTTGTACATAGGGTTGCAATGAGTTGGACTCGACTCAATGGAACCTAACAACAACAGTTATCTACCATGATTTAGACATCACCAACTCACTTCCTCTAATCTCAGTTATCTAGATATCACATCTTCTAGATGGAAAACATAGGAGACGAAAGGCCAAAATAATTTTTGAGTAGTCACAAAAATCACAAAATCCACACACAATGGCTTAGACTCTCACAGCCTATTCTAACGTATTGATAGCCAATTTGACTATCGATCATTATTAACCCCACAGCATGTTAAAAGTAACATATTAACCAGGGGAGAAATACTGCCATGAGAAGACTCACAGAGCTAATGTTTATAAGAGAAAAAATAGGAAAAGATACTGAGTGTCAAAAAGTGTAGCAGTCTAAGTTAAAACTGAATAGTCTTCGGGAAGTCTTAAATACACCATCAAATTAAGGCACAAGATAATGGGTATGGAGGAAACCCTTCTGGAAAGAGGGAGTAAAGACATCTGAAAATCTGCTCTTCCATAAAAGCAATGTAAAGGCAGGCAAAAATTGCCCAAATAAACATACTTAAAATTCTGGAAACCAACCAAAGGCTTGCAACAATGAGGAGCATTTATTAATGAGAAATGGTTGAAGCTGAATAAGAACAGTAAGCTTCATGGCATTTTAACGTGCCCTGTTTCCATCCTGATCTTCTCAGTTCAAGCCTTGAGAACCAGCCAACCAAGACGACAGTAGCTGAGGAAGCCAGCAGCCCATCAGCCACCAAAGGGAGCAGAACAGGCTTGATGCTCCCCACAACCACGTTCCACAGACACTTGTTACTATTCAGCTGCGTGGCAGCTTCCTGGGACAGCCCATTCATAGGACCAGTCTTTGACTTGACTCAGAGCTTCCTCGTTGACAAAAGTCATAACACCAGGACATTATTAATAAATAAATAATAACCAGAACTCTTGTTTAACTTCACAGCTGCCTGAGGTAGAGATAGCAGTTTGAGCAAATATGAGACTGGCAAAAAAAAAAAAAAAAAGCCACTGGAAAATCTTGTGAGTGAGATAAATGTCCATGGGGAATTTTGAAAACGTGACATATTTCTGAAAATCTGTGTGTAGGGTTCATGGGTAGGGCTCTGGGTAGAATACACATTTGAAATATTCTCTAGGATCATGTTAGGCCATTAGTTAAGGCTTTACAAATTTTAAAGCATTAAAGGCATACAAAATATGTTCTCTAAACACAGTACATTTTAACTAGAAATCAATAACATGTGAAGGTATAACCTACAGAATGGGAGAAGATTTTGTAAACTATAAATCTGACAAGTAGTTAATATCCAAAATATAAGAGGAACTCAACCCAGTAAGGGTTTTTTTCCTATTTAAATCTAGTTTACATATAATCCAGTTTTAAAATGGGCATTTTTCAAAATAAGACATACAATTGGCCAGCATGAGTATATGAAAAAAATGCTCAATATCATTAATCAGGGAAACACAAAATCACAATGAGATACCACTTCACTCCAGTAAAATGGCCATTATCAAAAAAGATAAATGATAACAAGTGCTGGCAAGGGAATCCTTGCATGTTCTTAGTGGGAATGTAAGTTGGTACAGCCATTATAGAAAACAGTATGGAGGTTCCTCAAAAAATAGAAAATAGAACTATCATATGATCCACCAATCCCAGTATTGAGTATTTATCCCAAGGAAATGAAATCATTGTGCTGGAGAAACATTTGCACTCATGTGTTTATTATAGTACTAGTCAGAATGGCCAAGATAGGGAGGCAACCTGGATGTCCACTGACAGGTGAATAAAGAAAAGGTGGCATATAGACACAATGGAATATTATTAAGTCATAAAAATAATGAATTCCTGTTACTTAGGGCAACATGGATGGAATTAGAGGATATCATGTTAAGCAGAATAAGCCAGGCACAGAAAGACAAGTACATGCTCTCATACACAATGTAGAAGCTAAAAAGTTGGTCTCATATGAGTAGATTGGCATAGTGGTTGCTATAAGGTAGGAGGGATAGTAGGCAGAGGGGACAGAGAAAAGTTGCACATTGGGTACCAAAGAAGTTAGAAAGGAATAAGTTTTAGTGTCCTACACATAGCACAGTAAGATGACTGTAGTTTGCAACAATGTATTATATATTTTAAAATAACTAGAAGAGAGTAGTTCAAACACAAATAAAGGACAAATGTTTGAAACAGAAATGTTATCATTACACTTAGTGTACATGTACCAGATTATTGCACTATATGCTACAAGTATGTATAATTATTTTAATAAAAACAAACATACCTGTCAAAGAGCCATTAAAATGAACACAATCTTAACAGAAAAAAACAACTACATCCAATGCCAAGATGTCCTTAAGTACTGGAACTAGCAACAGTGATTTCTGAACAACTACGAAAAGTCTCATCAAGGAAGTAAATCAAAAATATGAAAAATAAGAAATCTCAGTAGAGAAATAGAAATGAGAAAGAGCCAAGTGGTATTTTGGAAACGAAAAATGGAATACTAGTACACTCTCCACATCTCCACTCCTACCCACACACACCCCATTTGTCTACTTAGCATACTTCCTGTCCTTAGATACCCAGCTCAAAGGCCCCCACTCTGTGACTCCTTTTTGGGGCTACCACATCCCAGTGGCCCCTACCAGGCTTGGGCAGCACTCATGGAGAAGCACTCATGGCAACAAGAGTAGTTGCAAGTACAGAGTTTCACTGTTGCCCATCACTGTCAGATGACTATGATTGAGCAGAGCTGGACCTGAGACTCCAGGATGGGAACTTCAGCCCTGCATTTTCACTTGCGCGTGGCCAGCCACATGTTAGAGAAGGCACCAGGCCCTTCCTTCACTTGCTCAAGCCTTCTTGTCGCAGCCGTGGCATGTTGGTGGACCAGTGGCTTCCCGCACTGATCGGCCACTCAGCATTCCACCAGCATTGACCACACTACCTTAAGCACGTGGCTACAGCCAGTATCTGTGGAACAGAGATTAGATCCTAAAAGTCCTGTTCTGTAGGGAGAAATTGGGAGGAAATTGGCAAAAACCCCAAAACAGGGAAAACAGCTAAATCTAGGGAAAATGAAGGTAACTTGGTTGGACATTTGTACAAAACCCTTCACAAATCCTCCGAACCTGATTGGACAATTGGACTCAAAGCTGATTGGCTCAGGCCATTCCGTGGGTGAGCTATATAAGGAGCCGTACTGCGGCAGCTCGATCCTTTTTCGCCCAGACTATCGGCTGAGCAAGACCTTTCCCTTTTTGGCCTGGACCTTCAACCAAGGAGGAAAGACCCCGTACTCGCCCAGACCACCAATGAGGAAACAGCTTTCCTGCTCTCTCGCCCGGACCTTCGGTGAAGAAAGAACGCTCTCCCACCGCGACCATCAACAAGGAAAGAACTCGCTCTCTGCAGAGACACCAACATGGAAGCATCTGCCTGTGAGGCAGTATAAGAGCTGCTAGCACTTAAACCTGTACGCTTCGGGTTTTTTCTCCACCCTGATAAGGGCAGAGAAATAAAGAGCTGTGTTTGTCCCTGGAAGGCAAAAGCACTCGAGGCTTTTCCTTTCTCCCACCTCCGCTGGCAGCCTGAGGGCCACAGGAGTCCGCGCCCCTCACCAGAGAGTCCCAAGTGAATTGTGTTTAGTATCTGTGTGCACGGCGGACCCACCGCCACCCGTGGGAACATCCGGGCCAGACCGGGAGGCGCACGCCCCAGGCTGTTCCACAGAGGCCCCCTGCATCTCTGGAAGGCCAGCTGTCGGAAAATGAGTCCTGGACAAGTGGACTCTTACCTCACAGTTTACTCCCTAAATTCAAAGCATGCCTCCTTCTGTGTCCCATGGTCAGCTCGTGGTGTTTCAAGCATCAGGACTATGAAGTAAGTCCCTCACAGAGCTCTAAAGAGGCACCGCAGAACAGGCCAGGGGCCACAGGAGCGGTTACATCAAGACCACCTCTGGGTTATTTCCTCTGTTTTTCTGACGCTTGGACTTGCACATACCCGGCTTCCAGCTCACCTCATTTCATAATGCACATTTTGTTTATGAACAATAGTTGCCCGAGTGACCAACATTTAGTTTACTTTTTTTACTTAGTTCATCATATTTTTGTACCAACATGAATCAGAGGTAGTGTCATAGGTATGTGACCTGTGCAGCCACACAAGACCCAGTACTCGTAAGGACTCTGGAGTTGATTTCATGCTTTTGTGTCACTGTCTTACAATTCTTCATTGTTTAGTAAGGGGCTCCACACTTTGATTTTTCACTAGCCTCCACAAATGCAGCTGGGTCTGTCCAGGGTGTTTATGAGGCATCGTAAACAACCATCCCACTCTTGTGTTTGGGAGGCTGATCGCTCTACCTCACCACTCATGTTGACCTACATCTAACAGGTGGTAGCCAGAGCAGACACACCTGTGGCTGGCGCACAGAGTCAGGAGTGTCCCTGTCATCGAGAGCCACCCTAGCCAAGGAGACAGGCCAGCCTGCCAGATCTCAATGGCTGGGTAAGTCTCACTGGCTCTTTATAGTCAGTCACTGCTAACAGATTGGTGTCACTGTGGTCAGTTCAGTTACTCACATCTAAGAATGAAGCCACTTGTGAATTGTGATATCCCCTGTACTCCACCAGAATATTCCACCACTGCACACAAGGTGGGCTGGGATTTAGCTCAGTTGGTAGAGCGCCACTCTGCAGTCTTTGAGGTCCCGAGTTCAATTCCTAGCAGCACAAAAGTGGGAGGAGGACATGGCAGTCCACTCCCAAGGCAATCCCAAAACAATCAGCCATTGAAAACCCTATGAGGGTCGCTATGAGTCAGACACGACTCCACGGCACCTAACAACAATAAGCACACAAGGTTGCCCCTTCACACCGGGGCCAGAGAATGGCTGTTGGGACAATGCCACATCTAGTCACAAGGATTGGATAGAGGGTGGCTGTGTGGAGCTGAACACAGCTGACCTCCCCGGAGACCACGAGGACAGGCTCCTGTGGGGCAGCACTGCCCCCGAGCACTCTGCTGCCATCCCATGGCGTTCCAACAGCGTGAGCACAACCCAGGCAGCTTCAGAGCCGCAGGTCTGCTCCCCAACCAGTCTCACCTCAGTGCCAGGCCCTGTCACATGGTATATCACTGTTTGTCCACCGGTTTCTACCTCTAGTCTCTGAGCTTCTTGAGGCCCAAACTGTGTTTTGTGTTTGAATTCCCAGTATCTACATAGCAGGGCTCAACAAATATTTGTTAAATGAATAAGCTGAGGAAGGATTAGCCAGATAAGGTTGACCTTCGTGTGGCTTAGACTTTAACAGGGCTATTATATCAAGCGCAATTCATTTAATGGCGTGCTATGTTTTTCTAACTCCTTGATTGCAGATAACATGGGCTTGTAACTCACCTCACTTCATGAGTCCCGTTCACAAACAATGGCCACGCAGATGACCAACACTTGGTTTGCTTTTTTCATGTACCTCATAATTTTTTTGTGTCCACCTGGCTTTCGGGCCTTTTCCCATGACCGGTTTTTCCTGAATTTGTTCTCCACCTGTTTTTATGACCTGAGTTAATATGCTACATTATTTCAGATGTTATTACTAACATCACCTTAAAAAGTTTCTTATGAAACTTAATTTTATCAGTTAACTAGTGCCTCATTATGGGAGAAGGTCCTGGCAATCCACTCCCAAGGCAAGCCCGAAAGAGTCAGCCATTGAAAACCCTATGAGGGTTGCTATGAGTCGGATACCTACTCGAGGGCACCTAACAACAACAACAGTGCCTCATTTGTGTTAGTCACTTTGCTGGAATAAAACTAAATTGTTCAGTGCTTTAAAGGTGCTTTTAAACTGCTACTGGGTTGACTTTTCTTTTGTTCTCTGTGATACCATCTGGGGTGTTTACATGGGGTTCCTCGAGCAGAGAGGCCGAGGCCCCAGGGGCTGAGAACCACACAGCAGTGCTTTGTGCCTGGTGCTGCTCCCTCTACCAGGAAGGCAAGGCTGGGGAGGCCTCACCCCGCCTGGGGCAGTAGAGGAGAAGGAAGACCAGGGCTGAGGCCTCTTCTGGAGCTGCTAGTGCACTGTGCAGTGGCCAGGCACAGAACAGGCTTCAAGGGCAGCGCTCAGGAGTTGGACCTGTGTTCTTTGCAGTTGGAATTAATTGCCCTTGACAGGGTTTATTGCGAAGCATAAAGTACCACCAAGCAATAAATAATGGATCCGTACACCAGGTAATAAATGACAAGCCACTGTGTCAAGAGCAGGCAGACTCCCTCGGGGCATTTCACAGCAGGACTGCTCAGCCTCTGTTTCCCACACAACTGGCCTGCCTTTTCCCGTGTTTGCCAGTGACCCTCCATACCAACAGCCTGATGACACTGGGCATCTTTCAAGTGACAGCACCAGCCATGAGACGGCCATTTCTGTGGCTATGGCTTCTTTTCACCAGCTTCAAAAGAAGCCAGCTCCAGCTGGGTGCGGTGGCGCACACCTGTAAACCCAGCAGCTTGGGAGGTGGAGCCAGGAGGATCGCAAGTTCAAAACCAGAGGAAGTCTGCATAACTTAGCGAGACCCTGTCTCAAAAAGTAAAGAAAAAAAAAGGGGGGGGCTGGGGGTGCAGCTCAGTGGTCCAGCACTTGCATAGCATGCAAGCACAAGGCCCTGGGTTCAACCCCTAGTACCGCAAAAAAAAAAAAAAAAAAAAAAAGCCAGCTCCCTCTAGGATCTTTGGGGGGGGCCCCAAGATCTCTTTGAGAGGAAGAACCAAGGCTGTATACCCCCCACCTCCAGGGTCTTTGCGGGGGTTACAGCTGACCACCTCGCAGGCGCTCCCTCTCCATGGCCCCGGCCCTTCTGACGGAGGGTCAGAAGCAACAGAGGGTCAGAAGCAACAGGCGTCTGCAGCAAATCAAGAGAGACTGAGAGAAAAGGGAAGAGGCAGGCGTGTTCCACCTGACACTGGCCGGATGGGGGAAGGAGGAGGTTTCCAGCTAGATAAGAGTGCAGAGTTTTGACTAGTGCCCCACATTAAAGTCTCTGACTCAGGTATCTGGAGCAGTTAAATTCATAAGGACAGAGACTACAATGGTGGCTGCTGGGACCTGGAAGGCAGGGGAGTTTGTTCAGTGGGTACAGAGCTTCAGGTTTGCAAGATGAAAAGATTGTGGAGATTGATGGTACAGTGTAAATATGCCTAACCTTACCCAACTATACTCTGGTACAGAAATGGGTGAGATGGTAAACTTGACAGTGTATATTTATTACCACAGTTTTTTTAAGTATCCATAAAAGCTATGGAACCTGCCCATGATTCCATCTAAGAGGCAGGAGGAAACAAGCCCTTAAAGAATCCATGGAGAAAGAAGAAACTGCTGTCTGTCCCCTCTCAAGTCCAGCTCATTCAACAATCTGCTCCTACCACGGAGAGCAAAAGGTACTAACAAAATGCTATAAAGATGGATTCTCATACACTGCTGCCTGGTTTTGTTTCTTTGGTTCTTTTTTCACAACCATTTATCTTCTCTAAACATAACATGAAGGGAGGGCAAATGAACATTGATAGGGTACAGAATTTCTAAACAGACCTTACAACCATGCCATCAGCCTCCCATGTTCAATTTTCATACTTGGCAACCAGCAGCATCTCAACACACCTGAATTACAATGGAAGCCCACTGTAACCAAAAGGAAACACGGAGTGGTGATTCCACTCACTTTAGGAAGGATCCTTAGACGTTTAGACGCTTCCCTATATGACATGAATCCATAGCATTATGCACAATGCTGAATTAATTTAGTTGTTGTTAGGTGCCATTGAGTTAGTGTCCAACTCATAGTGACCCTATGTACACCAGACAAAACATTATTGTCGTGCTTTTCTGCTAGTCATAAGGTTTTCAACGGCTGATTGGTTTTTGGGAGTGGGTTACCAGGTCCATCTCCCAAGCCTACAACACCTGGTGTTCTCAGGTGGTCTCCGATCCAAGTACTAACCAGGCCTGACCCTGCTTAGCTTCCAAGATTTGACACCACAGTGCTACAGCTGCAGCAATTTAGTTGAGAGTTTCATAATTTGTCTTCGCAGAGCTATGTCTTGTTGTTGTTGTTGTTACGTGCTGTCAAGTCGAGTCCGACTCAGCGACCCTATGTACAGCAGATCGAAACACTTGCCGATTTTGTGCCAGGCAAACCATCTTATTTATGTTTAAGCCCATTGTTGCAGACACTGTGTCAATCCATCTGGTGGAGGGTTTTCCTCTTTTGTGTTCACCTGCCACTCTCCCAAACATGATGTCCTTCTCCAGGGATTGTTCTCTCCTGACTACATGTCCGAAATATGTAAGACGCAGTTTGGCAATTCTTGCTTCCAAGGAGCACTCTGGTTGCACTTCTTCTAAGACAGATTTGTTGGTTCTTTTGGGAGTACATGGTATATTCAATAGACATCTCCAGCACCACAATTTAAAAGCACCAATTCTTTCTCTGTCTCCCTTGTTCAATGTCCAGCTTTCACAACCATATGATGCCACTGAAAATACCATGGCATGAGTCAGACACACCTTTGTCTTCAATGTGACATCTTTGCTTTTCAATACTCTAAAGAGATCTTTTGCCACAGCTTTTCCTAGAGCAAAGCATCTTTTATTTCTTGACTGCTGTTCCACGGGTGTTGATTATAGAGCCAAGCAAAGCAAAATCTTGGACAACCTCAATCTTTTCTCCATTGATTGTGAATTTGCGTGCTGAGCCAGTTGTAAGGATTTTTGTTTTGTTGATGTTTAGTTGTAACCCATATTGAAGGCTATGACCTTTGATCTTCATCAGTAAATGTTTTAAATCCTCTTCACTTTCACCAAGTAGAGTGTGTCATCTGCATAACGCAGGTTATTAATGAGTCTTCTTCCAATCTTGATGCCACGTTCTTCCTCATAAAGTCCAGCTTCTCAGATTATTTGCTTAGAGTATAAATTGAAGAGATAGGGTGAAAGTTACAGCCCTGATGCACACCTTTCTCAACTTTAAACCACTCAGTGTTTCCTTGTTCTATTCAAACAACTGCCTCCTGGTTCATGTACAGATTTCTCATGAGCACAATTAGGTGTTCTGGTATTCCCATTTTCCAAAGTGTTATCCATAATTTGTTATGATCCACACAATCAAATACTTTTGCATAGTCAATAAAACATAGATAGACATCTTTCTGATATTCTCTGCTTTCAGCTAATATCCACCTGACATCAGCAATGATG
>VMDO01011970.1:0-64322 GCA_007922755.1 Pedetes capensis | reverse complement strand
CACATCTAAGTCTTCTCTTTTTACTTGGTAATATTTTTCTATATGTCCTTGGGTTCCAGTTCTGTTTAAGATAGAAACTTTTCCTGTAGTGATCTTTGTTTTTATCTTGTTAGAACAACTGTATGCATTTTCTAGACCATTTATATTGACACCATTCTTACCTATTTTCCCCCCTTTTATTTTGATCTGACCTTTGAATAGGATTTTTCCTTCTTATAATTTTGATTCAGCTCCCACATATGAGTGAGAACATGTGGTGTTTCTCTTTCTGAGCTTGTGTTTGTTCACTTAAAATAATTTTCTCTAATTCCATCCATTTTGCTGCGAATGACCTTATTTCATTTTTCTTGATTGCTGAGTAGTATTCCATTGGGTATATGTACCATAATTTTTTTATCCATTCTTCTGTTGAAGGGCACTTTGGTTGATTCCGTATCCTTGCTATTGTGAAAAGGGCTGCATTGAACATGGAGATGCAGGTGTCTCTGTGGTATGATGACCCACATCTCCCTTTGGGTAAATTCCCAATAGTGTTATAGCTGGGTCATACGGTAGATCTATTTTTAGTTTTTTAAGATACCTCCATATTGATTTCCACAGTGGTTGGACCAATTTACAGCTCCACCAACAATATAACAGTGTTCCCTTTTCCCCCGCAACCTCACCAGCATTTGTTGTTATTTGTTTTACTGATCTTGGCCATTCTTACTGGTGTAAGGTGAAATCTCAGAGTTGTTTTGATTTCCATTTCCCTAATGGCTAGGGATGTTGAGCAATTTTTCATGTGTTTCATGGCTTTACCGACCTCTTCATGTGAGAACTGTCTACTCAGTTCCTTTGCCCATTTGTGTAGTGGGTTATTTGTTTTTTGGGGAGTTTTTTTCTTGAGTTCTTTATAAATTCTAGTAATTAGACCTTTATCTGATATATAAAATGTGAAGATTTTTTCCCATTCCGTGGGGGTTTCCTTGACTCTGTTAATTGTTTCTTTTGCTGTGCAGAAGCTTTTAAATTTCATGTAATCCCATTTATCTATTCTTGTTGCAATTTCTTGAGCAACTGGAGTCCTATTAAGGAAATACTTTCCTATGCCTATATGATGGAGTGTATTGCCTATCTTGCCTTCTATAAGTTTTAAAGTTTCTGGTTTTATGTTGAGATCTTTTATCCATTTTGAGTTAACTCTGGATAGGGAGAATTAATATTGTAAAAATGGCTATCCTACCAAAAGCAATCTATAGATTTAATGCAATACCCATTAAAATTCCACTGACTGACTTTACAGAAATAGAAAAAATGATCCAAAAATTCATATGGAACCACAAAAGACCACATATAGCCAAAACACTCTTTATGCTGCAAAAAAAACGCAGGTGGAATCACAATTCCTGACGTCAAGCTATACTACAGAGCAGTGGTTGCAAAAACAGCTTGGTACTGGCACAAAAATAGGCCCAAAGAGATCTGGAACAGAATAGAAGACCCAGAAATACCTCAACACACCTATAGCCACCTGATTTTCAACAAAGGAGCAAAGCAAGTAAACTGGAAAAAGGACAGCCTTTTCAACAAATGGTGCTGGGAAACATGGTCATCTGCATGCAGAAAAATGAAAGCTGACCCGCATCTCACAATATACATGACAGTTAGCCCATTTTTTTTCACTTTTTGAGACAGGGTCTTACTAAGTTACACAGACTACCTCTGCTCTTGAACTTGTGATCCTCCCTCCTCCACCTCCCAGGCCACTGGGATTACAGGCGTGCGCCACCGTGCCCGGCACCAACAATGATTTTCTTAAGATAGGGAACTAGGTGGCTGGGACACAGACGTGACAAATATTTTTCAACGAATACTCTTGTTGAATTTTGTAATATGTGCATATAGTACTAATACAAAAAAGCAATAAAATAAAATGACCTAAAAAAACCAAAGGAAGAAGCTGGGTGCAGTGGAGCACACCTTTAATCCCAGTGACTCAGGAGGCAGAACAAGAGGATCACAACTTCAAGGCCAGAGGGAGCCTGCATTAACTAGTGAGTCCCTGTCTCAAAAATGTTGTTGTTAAGTGTCGTCAAGTCTAACTCATAGAGACCCTAGTACAGCAGAACGAAACTCTCCCCGATTCTGTGTCAGGCACAGCATCTTATTTATGTTTAATCCCATTGTTGCAGACACTGTGTCAATCCATCTGGTGGAGGGTTTTCCTTTTTCTCGTTGACCTGCCACTCTCCCAAACATGATGTCTTTCTCCAAGGATTGGCCTCTCCTGCCTACATGTCCAAGATACATAAGATGCAGTCTAGCCATCCTTGCATGCTGGTTGCAATTCTTCTAGAACAAATCTGTTGGTTCTTTTGGCAGTCCATGGTATATTCAATAATCATCTCTAGCACCATAATTCAAAAGCATCAATCTTCTCCTGTCTCAAAAATACAAAGTAAAAAACGGGCTGAGGGTAAGGCACAGTGGTTGGGTGCTTGCAAAAAAAAACATGGGTGAGGCCCTGGGTTCAACTCCCCAGATTTAAAAAAAAAAAAAAAAAAAAGACAGAAAAAGAAAACTGAAGGAAGCATTTGGAGCATCTTATTTTGAATATGATAGGGTCACATCTTCAAGACAATTGTTCAGTATTCAGAATTCACAAAGATAAAAAATGTTGCCAGGCATGGTGGAGCATGCCTGTAATCCCAGCACTTTGGGAGGCTGAGAAAAGAGGATCTCAAACTCAGGCCAGCCTAGGCTACACAAGGAGCCTGTATCTCAAAAACTCGGGATGGCGGGCAAGGAGAGGGAGAAAAACAATGCTAACATTTAATCCTGAGAAAAAGTTGGCTCTCATATACAGAGCTTGTGGGAATACATGGTGGTGCAACTTTTAATGATTCTATTTCTTGGAATTTACCCTAAGGAAGAACTCTGGATCAAAGGTACGCCTCTAGAAATAATGATTGCACCAAACCCTATAGGTAAATGACACTTTAAATGTGATATGTTAAGGTATTCATTCTGTACAAAGTGAAAGCACACTTCAAAACAGAATAATCTTCAAATTAAGTGTTGGGCTGATGTGAGGGAATGTCTGCATCTGATATGATAGTTTCACACCTGTATACATCTGTCAGAAATCAAATTGTAGCCAGGTGTGATAGTCCCACCACCCATGAGACAGAAGCAGGAATGTGAGTTTGAGGCCAGCCTGGGTTTACATTGTGAGACCTTGCTTAAAAAAACAAAAAACATAACAAAACAAAACAAAAAGAAACCTCACTCAAATTATAAACTTGTAAATATTAAACTCAAAAGCAACTACAGCAAAATATTGACAGAGAACTGCTGGAAATTCAGGCCAGATTCCGAAGAGGGCATGGAACCAGGGACATCAATGCTAGTGTCAGATGGGTATCAGACAAAAGCAGAGAATATCAGAAAGTTGTTTATTTATATTTTATTAATTATGCAAAGGCATTTGACTGTGTGGATCAAAATAAATTGTGGACCACATTGTGAAGAATGGGAATACCAGAGCACTTACTCATGAGGAATCCGTACACAGACCAGGAGGCAGTCATTCAAACAGAATAAGAAAGATTGCCTGGTTTAAAGTCAGGAAGGGTGTGCATCAGGGCTGTATCCTTTCACTGTACCTCTTCAATCTCTATGCTGAGCAAATGATCTGAGAAGCTGGACTTTATGAAGAAAACACAGCATCATGATTGGAGCAAGACTCATTAACAACTTATGCAAATGACACAACTTTGCTGAAAGTGAAAAAGATTTGAAACATTTACTGATGAAGATCAAAGAACAAAGCCTTCAGGATGGATTGCTCCTCAACATCAACAAAACTAAAATCCTTACAACTGGGTCAGTAAGCAACTTCAAGATAAATAGAGAAAAAACTGAGGTTGTCCGTGATTTTGCTTTATTTGGTTCTATAATCAACACCTGTGGAAGCAGCAGTCAAGAGATCAAAAGACACATTGCATCGGGAAGAGCTGTTGCAAAAGACCTCTTAGAAGTACTGAAAAGTAAAGATGTCACATTGACGATGAACGTGTGCCTAATTCATATTATGGTATTTTCAGGGGCACCATATAGTTGTGAAAGCTGGATGTTGAATAAGGGAGAAAAATTGATGCTTTCAAATTATGGTGCTGGAGATAAATATTGAATATGCCATAGACAGCCAAAAGAACGAACAGATCTGTCCTAGAGGAAGTACAACCAGAGTGCTCCTTGGAAGCAAGGATGGCAAGAGTGTTTCTTATGTATTTTGGACATGTTGTCAGAAGGGACCAATCTCTTGAGAAGGACATCATGTTTGGCAGAGTGGCAAGTCAATGAATAAAAAGAAGACCGTCAACTAGATGGATGACATAGTGACTGCAACAGTGGAGTTAAACATAAATAATATTATGCGCCTGACACAGAGACAGGGAGTGTTTCATTCTTTTATATTTATATGTGGTCAGTATGAGTCAGACCTAACTCATGGGCACCTAACAACACCAACATATATTTAATAATTCTGTATTAAACCTTAATAAAGTAGATTTAAAAGAAAAAAATGTCATGTGGATCTTCGGCTCATTAAGGGCAGGAAATGGATCTTAATTTGTAAGAGTATCTGTCTGGATTGGGTGGCAGGAGCTACACTGGTTAGCCAGGCACCCCGTTGAGAGAATGTGAGCAATGGAGCAATGCAAGAGGAAAGAAACAAGATAAAGGAAAAAACACCAAGAACCAATGAGCTGACTTAGGGCCATTTCCTACATTGTGTGTCTCAACCCTAAACCCCCAAATCTTCAATAAATTCACTAGACTTGCAAAACTCTTGCCATCAGTGGATTCTTGTGTGGAAACTATTGAAAGCGCTGAGCAGAAACACTGGGTTAAAAGCATGTACTACCCTAGAACTACAGAGAAAAAGAAAACTCAATATCTTAAATTACTTGGTAATTTGCCAAACCCTAGGCAGAGCACTGGGATTTCAGAGGCTGATGAACTGGAAATTTAGCCAGAATTCCAAGATGAAAAGATTGACACCTAGATTAATCATTGAAATTGATCTGTATGTTTAGATAAATTGTTTCATTTAATCCTCAAGTACAACCTCTTAAGACATTTTACTGAAATGAGTACAGAAACCTCCCAAATGGCAGAATATGGATTAGAAGCTCACTTCAGAGTCCAGGATTCTTTTCAAACTTCACCCAGCTAGTATCTAGAACCTTCAGCGACTACAGTGCTTCATACCTATGCATCCAGGTTTAGTGAATGACAAATAGCTATAAATTAAAGGTGTATCAGAGCTAAAAACAATTATTTCTTAGTTTGTCCTGGCAGTCCTTGGGGCTGATATAAGTCACCAAGGATGGAGGAAAGGATAAAGTCTTGAGGCACCATTTACCTGTGTCCACTGGCATTTTTTCCTCTCTAATTCTCCTTTTTTCTCTAACATCCTATAGTTTGAAGGCAAGAATGCAGTCCTCTCTTTCCTAAGATTTGAGATGCTCCAATAAAGTGGGAGAAATTCAACTGATTTGGATATTTCTTTATAGTATATGATGCTTTAAAACACCTGAAAGTCAAACAAGCAAGAGGGGTCCCTCCATTTAGCTTGATTAACAACAATCATTTATAAAATCCCTAATTCTTTGCAGGACTGAAAGCAAGCCAAGTACTGCCTTACCTCCAGGGTACTCTAACCAAATTAAGATCCATTTCCTGCTCAGGGTACCTCCCTATCTATCATGGCCTGAGCCAGGTCAGGCAGTTTTCTATCTTTATAACCTTGACATTGGGAAATTAGTGTCTGATATAAAGTCAGTATCTCTCGTTAATCCTTCTTTGTGACAGTTCAGAGGCCCACTGAACTCTGTAAATAAAGGTGTGTCATAGAGAAATTACAAGAGGAAACTTGTCTAGTCTGGGCTTCTGTCATTTAAAGTGCATATAAGCATCACCAAACATCCCCGCTGCGTGGTTATCCAACACTGAAAGAAACAGCATAATCGTCACTCTTCCCCTTAGGTCAGACAAACTGGAGCAGGAAAACTGGTCATTAACTGGTAAACAACATCAAAGACTGCACAGGAGAGTGTGCGCAAGGAAGGAACTATCAATGAAATAATTAGGATGAAAGAATAAACTGTGAAGAAACCTTGTTGTTGTTAAGTGTCATGGAGTCAAGCATGTAAGAAATTTGAACCCACTCCTACCTAAAACTGGGGGCTGGGGTTTAACTCAGTTGGTAGAATGCTGCTCTACGCCCTCTGAGGCCCTGGGTTTGATCCCCAGCACCACACACACACACACACACACACACACACACACACACACACACACACACACACGGAGAAAGACCTGGCAGCCTACTCCTGAAGCAATCCTTAAACAATCAGCTATTGGAAAACCCTATGAATAGCAGAGAGGCATTACCATAGTGCTGGACATGGCACAGTGTTGGGGAGTGTTTCATTTGTTCATTTGTTGTACATTTGTTGTACATATGTACATCTGTTGTACATAGGGTCACCATGAGTTGGACCCAACTTAACAGCACCTAACCACCACCACCACCTAGTCACAATGGAGAGCCATATGATCACATCCATGGTTTCAGAATAATGTTTCAGTGTGAAAAATAAAGTGTGTTTGGTATGAGTGAAGAATGATGAATTCTGTGATTACTGGGGGGGGGGGGGGAATACAGGAGGACAAAAGTCCACAAAGATACTCTGGAAAAGGGGCAAAGGATCTCAGGCAACTGAGTTAATACTGGCATAATTAACAAAGAAAAGAAACACTAGCAGTGCTGATGCATGGATGAGATGGGAGACCCCCAAAATGAAAACGTTCCATCGTAAAACCAAATATGGTTTTAAAATGTCTGCAAGACCTAGAAGTGGAGATAAAAAGTATACAACTGGGGAGACCTAAAATTCAGTACTAGATTTTGGAATTACTGACGGATGTTGACTGAATCCAGAGAAGTTAATCAGTGTGTTCAGGAGAATTTATAGTGAGAAAAGATCCAAGGCCTGAACTACATGAGAATACGAGCACTTAAAAGGATTAAAAACTATCATAACAGGCCAGGTGCCTATAATCCCAGCAACTCCGAAGGCAGAGGCAGGATTGTAAAATGGATGCCAGAGGCAGTCTGCACAACTTAATAAGACCATGTCTCAAAAGAAAAAGGAGGGGAGAGGAAGGGGACAGCTCAGTGGTTAGAGCACTTGCCTAGCATGCTCAAGGCCCTGGGTTCAACCTCTAGTACTAAAAGCAAATAAAAAACATACCAACTATCATAACAGATATGATACAGGCCTTTATGTTAGTGGTACTAAAAAGCCATACATTTACTTTGGAATACTGTAAAGTTTTTTTGGAAGTACATAAGAGCTAGTTCAAAAGCCAAAAAGGAAAATTAGTTGTACGATTATATGACCACAGCCTTTTCTCATTTTAAACTCTGCCCAACAGGATTATAAAATCATCAAATTTTAAATAGGCATTAGAAATAACTGAGGCCCATTTACTTTCAAGTGACTTAGCCATGGTCATAGTCTCTTAATCACTGAGATAAATACATAACCCAAATTTGATTCCTATCCATCATTCAATTTCTTAGTCTCCAGCTATCAAATCTGCTCTTTAAAGGTAGTATTTACTACTGCAGAAGACTTTTTTAAAAGCTATAATCATTCACAAGGCCTGAATGATGTTTTGCTTTGCTTTGTTTTGGCAGGGGTAGGACTTGGAGGCTGAACTCAGGGGTTCCCACACTTTACGAGTACTCTACCATGGAGCCGCACCCCCTGCCCCTTTGTTATATTTTTATCTTGAGATAGGGTCTCACTAAATTATGCAGGCTGTCTCTGGACTGTAACTTGTGATCTTTCTGCCTCTGCCTCCCCAGTGGCTGGGATCACAGGTGTGTGCCACTACACTGAGCGGGTATTTCTTAAATGTTCCAAAGCAATGCAGGCTTCAAAAGTGACCTGTTTTATGGAAGCCAAAACAAGAGATTTCCCATCTCCTAACACTTCTCCCTCAGTTTTCTTTATCTTTGTCATTTCTTTAATTACTCTAAGTAATTAGGCATCATGTAAAAAAATTTGTAGGAGTGGCACAGCTTATCACTTCTTTGGTATTCCCATTGATGTCTATGATTTCTATGTAAGGTGTCACTGACTGTATCTCCACTTTCTATCCATCTCCACATTGAAGCTAAGCATGCACAAGACCGATATTTCTGCAAGATGCACACTAAAACCATCTGGAGATCTTAAAACAAAAAAGAAAATGGTGGGCTGTAAAACTTACAAACACTCTCAGATAATTCTGATACATAACTATGAACCAAGTGTTGAGATTAGAAACAAGTATTCAAAGAAAATACCTTATAGTTCTTGCTACTCACATCAATACATCAGCAACTCTTCCAACCAAACTGGGAGAAGATTCTGATAATAAGCAAGGTTTGGTCAAATATTCCTTCTTTAATCACAGTCAGTGGTGGGCATCTAAATGGAGCTTCCAGTACTCTGAGTTTAACCCTTATCTGAACCAGAACAATAAAAACAGTGGATACCGCTTTATTGGAAAAAGTGTTAAGTTAATGGGGAGAGCACTTTTACAGCCAAAGACAAGAAATGTCAAGTTTTATAGTTGTAAACCACTATTCTTCCAACTGTGAAAAGAAAAAAATTTTAAGCCAAAGCAAGATTTATATTTGCAAGCATAACAGGAATTATATTAGAAAAAACATTTTTCCTTATTCTCTTCAAATGGGAGTGAGGAAATTAAGTCAGGTACAAATACTATTTCTGTGTTGAAAACACAAAATTCAATGTAATATACAAATGAGTATAAGATAGTTCTATTTTCAGGCTGAGTTAAAAAAAAAAAAAAAAAAAGACCTGCCTAAAATTAACACAGAATGGTTTCAGTCTGATCCACTGCTAACCTCCTACATTTTGCTAGTAAGTAATAGCAGATCAGAGCCAGGTATGGTGGCACATGCCTGTAATCCAGCACTCAAGAGGCTGAGGCAGGAGGATAATGAATTTGAAGTCAGCCTGGACTAAGAATGTCTCATAGACATAGAAGCTGGGGGACAGGGGTGGTGGCACAAGCCTTTAATCCCAGCGGCTGGGGAGGTGGAGGCAGGAGGATTGCAAGTTCGAGACCAGAGGCAGTCTGCGTAATTTAGCGAGACCCTGTCTCAAAAAAAGTAAAAAAAAATGGGCTGGGTGTGCAGCTCAATGATCCAGCACTTGCAAAGCATGCAAGCATGAGGCCCTAGGTTCAACCCCCAATACCGCAAAAAAAAAAAAAAAAAGTAGAAGCTGGGCACCATGGTGCATGCCTGTAATCATAGTAACTGGAAAAACTGAGGCAAGGAGTTTGAGGCAAAATGCAGCCTATGCAACTTAGAAAGACCATGTCTCAGAATAAAAAACAGGGCTAAGGGTACAACTCAGTGGTGGAGAAATTGCCTAGAATGTGCTATGCCCAAGGTTCAACCCCCTGGTACTACCAAAAAAGGGGGAAAAAAATGGAGAGAAGAAAAAAAGAAGAGAAAGAAAAACAGAGAAAAAGAAAACAAAAAGCAAGGCAGGAAAGAGAGGAACAGCTGTTGTCTGGTCCCTACTCAAAAGAATGACAAACTCCCCCAAATCCAGGGAACCAGAAGCACTCTACCTTAAAGTGAACTATATTATTAAACAGGTTCTTACACTTACGCAAAAACTCTAATAAAACTATTAAAAGGAGGCTTCTAATAAAAAGCAAAGGGCTGGGATTCAGCTCAGTTGGTAGAGCGCTGCGCTGCAGTCTCTGAGGTCCCGAGTTCAATTCCCAGCACCACAAAAATGGGAGAAGGGCCTAGCAATCCACTCACTCCCAAGGCAATCCCGAAACAATCAGCCATTGAAAACCCTATGAGGGTCGCTCTGACTCGGATACCGACTCGACAGCACCTAACAACAACAACAACAACAACAACAACAACAACAAAAAGCAAGACAGCTAAGCACGTAGATCCTATACCTGGGTATGTTTCCACTTCATCTCTCCAAAATACAAAACTACATGGGCAGGATTATCTAGGAGCAGATGTATTCTGGTACATTCTATGTGCAGCAACCAGTCTAACAATCAAACCACCTGGTTCAAATTACAGCTCTACAAATCACTTAACTCCTGTGCAGGATACCGTTATCTATAAAATAGGGACACTAATACTTACACCACAGGATTACTGTTAGAATGAATGCATGTAACATGTTTGGAAAAGTACCTAGCACATAGTGTCAATAAAAGATGTCCATTATTTTACATAATAAAACTGTGCTGGGCCCAGTGGTACATGCCTCTAATCCCGGCGACCCAAGAAGCAGAGGCAGAAAAATTGATAGTTTGAGGTGAGAGGCAGCCTCTGTAACTTAGCAAGAATGTGACTCAAAATAAAAAATGAAAGAGGGACTAGGGGTGCAGCTCAGTGGTAGAGTGCTTGCAAAGTATGTGTGAGGCCCTGGGCTCAACTCCCAGTACAGGAATAATAATAATAAAATAATAATAATAATAATAATAATAAATTACAAATAATTAAGTAATTATACAACCAATCCCACTTCAAGAATAGTCACCATTCTACACTCTGGTGAATATAATCTACAAACTAAATCTGATTTTAACAATTTAAATATCAACAATGCTTTGTTTGCCCAATAGTTTTTGTGTTTGTTTTTATTTATGCAGTGCCAGGGGTCATACCCAGAACCTCCCACACAGTAGGCAAGCACTCTAGCATGGAGAGAGACACACCCCCAACATCCCACCTTTGTTTTGAGACAGTCTCACTATGTAGCCCAGGCCAGCTGTGAACTTGTGATCCTCCTCCTTCTGCTTCTCCAATGCTAGAATTTAAGGCGTGCACCACTACACCTGGCTGCCCAATACTTTTTGATGCCTACTCTCTGAACTTAGTGATTAAACACCAATAGTTTTTCATGTTGTTGTTGTTAGGTGCCATCGAGTGGGCTCTTATAGGGTTTTCAAGGGCTCATTGTTTTGGGATTGCCTTGGGAGGGGATTGCCACATCCGTCTCCCATTTTTGCAGTGCTGGGAATTGAACTCGGGACATCAGAGACTGCAGAGTGGTGCTCTACCAACTGAGCTAAATCCCAGCCCCCAATAGTTTTTCATAGTACTCCAAAAATTATAAGGCATCATCTATCACAGATACTGCATTTCTGGACTAGCTTATGCCCATGCACGTGCTTGCTTCCTCTCCCCCCCTCCTCCTTCCTCTCTGCCTCTTCTTCCAGAGTTTATATTTGCTGTTCCCTTAACCCAAAACTCACTCACTTTCCTTCTTCTTGGTGTGGTCAACTCCTACTTTACAAGCTTAAAAACACTTCCTAGCTGGGTACCATGGAACACGCCTATAATCACAGCAACTAGGGAGATTGAGGCAGGCGATCACAATTTCAAGTCCAGAGGCAGCTGTGTAACTTAGTGAGAGCTTTATTCAAAATAAAATAAGAAAATAAAAATGGGGGTCAGGGTGCAGTTTGGTGGTGGAGCACTTCCCTAGTTGGGCAAGCTCTGAGTTCAACTCCCAAAAAACTGCATCTACCACCACCACTACTTAAGGAAAAAAAGAATTGCTGAACAGATACCTTTTTTTGATCCTTGTTGTTGTTGTTAGGTGCCGTTGAGTCGGTATCCGACTCATAGCGACCCTCTGTACAACAGGGGAAACACTATTGTCAGTGCTTCTCTGCTATTCACCAGGTTTTCAATGGCAGATTGATTTTTGGGAGGGGGTTGCCAGGTCCTTCTCCCAAGCCTACAGCTTCTGGTGTTCCCAGGCGGTCTCCCATCCAGGTACTAACCAGGCCCGACCCTGCTTAGCTTCTGAGATCTGACAGGATCAGATGCCACAGGGCTACAGCTGCAGGCTTTTTTGATGCTTAGACTATGGAAATCCCCTGAATTTCCTCTTTCATAACACACCTTACAGTAATTTCTTGTTTCAAGACTGTGATTTCCAATATATAGGGATGCCTATCTTGTTTACTTGGCTTAGTGCTGAATACATACTATGCATTCAATAAATGTCCAATTAATCCAACTCAATCACATTTCATGAGTGGCAGACAAATAACAAAGGAAAGACTGAAATATGGCCTTGGGCGCTTACTAGCTTACTAAATCCACTCTGCCTTTGCCTCACTGTAAAATGGTTACTCAACTGTGCCTAAGTGTCACAAAAAAACATGGCTACTTAACACTTAGCTGGTGATATGTCCTAACTGAACATAACCAGAGACGCTGGGTCATTAAGATCCATATTCTTTTCAAGGTTTATTTCTTTTTGTTGCAAGTGGCTTTATGCTTTAGTTTAAACCACTCTTAAAATATTTTGTCTGTTTTGGTTTCAAATTATTAACATTTTATAGACAGAATTGGTACGTATGAGGCAAATGTACACATTACTCTGGTCTGTTAGACCCATACATCATCATTTAAGTGTAAAAGAAATAATATTCTCCTGATTATAAACTACAAAGGAATCTTAGAAAGCTGTAGAGAAATAAGAAAATCGCCCATGATCTCATGACATAAAAACAACAAGTTACATTTCTTTCTAGTGTTTTCGTAACTACAATGCCTTTAATCCATACATTTGTAAATACCATAAGAGTACAAATTGATTTGTCCAAAGCTAACCCAACTGACAGAGATATGTGATGGTACTAAAAAAAAAAAAAAAGAAAAAAAAAAGCTTAAGGAATGTTTCCAAATATGAAGAGGAAATATCAGTTTTTTTAAAAAGCAAAATATGTTAACATTAGATGCAGAAAACAATGTACTTTAGGGAGGGCTAGGGCTGGAACTCAGTGGTAGAGAGCTTGCTTAGTATGTGTAAGGCCCAGAGTTTCACTCCCAGCACCACCAATAAAAATAAAAATAAAAAAAATAAAGAGAGACTTTAGGGGATGGTGGTGTAGCTCAGTGGTAGGAGCACATACTTATTACGTGTGAGGCCTGGGCTCAATCTTCAGCATGAATGAATGAATGAATAAAAGTACAGCAGAATCCTAATTATTGGGAAAAATCTGAGTTATAGACCAATTCAGAATTATAAAATTGTCTTTGCCTAAGTAGTACCCTCAGGGACTTTTAAAACAGTTTCATCCAAAATTTCTTTCTTTCCTTTCCTTTTCTTTCTTTCTTTCTTTTTTTTTTTTTGTGGTACTAGGGGTTGAACTCAGGGCCTTGCGCTTGCATGCTTTGCAAGTGCTGAACCACTAAGCTGCATCCCCAGCCCATTTTTTACTTTTTGAGACAGAGTTTCGCTCAATTACAAAGACTGCCTCTGGTCTTGAACTTGCGATCCTCCTGCCTCTGCCTCCCCGGTTGCTGGGATTATAGGCGTGCACCATTGCACCCAGCTTTATCCAGAATTTTAACAAATATGAAAGGACCCCAATGGTGTCATGCAGCTCTTAAAAGAATGAGTAATAAAGAATTCTTTCTACTGATTCTGAGGGCTCTTATCCAGTTACCCATTCTTTCAGCTGTGTAATCATGTTTCTGCCACAACAGACCCTATGGCAACAGTTCTCAGTCTTTCACACTACTGTGATCCTATACTCTATGTAACATACGACTTAAAGGTGACTGTATTGAACATATAAACAAAAAAAAAAATCACTTGAGAACTTTTAAATTTTATCTAAATTTTACCTGAAGTTAAAATTTTATCTAAAGTTAGTCCCTCATCTCCTAATTTATATATCCATGCCTATTCCTTCATTTACTATATTTGCAAAGAAAAAATCAACTCTATAATAAAACAGACCAACTCATCTTTCACACACAAAAATAACTATTTCTTGATTTAACAATACATATCCTATTGTCTTTGAAACTTACTACATTTTATAATACTGAATATTGTAAGAATTAAGCACGAACATCAATCATGTGAGAAATACACCTGTAATGTCCAAAGCCTCTGCTGTACTCTTAGCCCATTTTTTTACTTTGTATTTTTGAGACACAGTCTCACTAAGGTATTCAGGCTATCTCTGGCCTCAAACTTGCAATGCTTCTGCCTCTACCACCCAAGTCACTGGGATTAAAGGTGTGCACCTGGCTCTCATTTCCTTGTTTCTAGTAATTGTTTCTATAGTCCATATGCATCCAACACTCATTATAATACATAAAATTTACGTCAGAATACATACTTCTTCAATTTGTAGCTAAGTTATTTTCTTCTTAAATTATTTTACACCCAGGTAAACCACCCTACAAGGTACAGGAGAGAAAGAAACAGTACTGAACTGTAAGTCAAATCCTGGTCATCCAACATCTTTGGCCTACAAATTCCTAACCAGCAGGAGAAAAAGGTAGAAAAGATGTTCTCTATTGTGTAAAACCCTATGATTAGAATAAAAGTGGCCATAACATGTGGCAAAAACTCCAAACTTCAGCAAAGCAAAGCAAATAACATTTCTGATCTCATTATCACTTTGTATGGTGGATATTTAGGAAGTGCTTGATAATTTAACAAAATTCAATTTTTATTGTGTGAGGTCTGCAGCCATAGCACTCTAGCATCCAATCCCACCTGATCTCAGAAGCTAAGCAGGGTCTGCCTGGTTAGTCCTTGGATAGGAGACTACCTGGGAATACTGGGGGCTGCAGACTAGGGAGAAGAATCTGGCAATCCACTCCAGAAACAATCCACCACTGAAAACCCTATGAATAGCAGAGAAGCACTGTTTTAGTGCTGGGCATGGCACAGCGACAGCGAGTGTTTTGTTCTGTTGTACATAGGGCCGCTATGAGTAGGATCCAACTCGAAGGCACCTAACAACACTGGGGGAAGAGTTTATCGCTGTCACTTAGCATGGTGGATACTTAGAAAATGCTTGATAACTTAACATAACTCAATTTCTATTATGTGAGAGTTGATCAATCTGTAATGAAGGAAGTGCATGACCCAGAGGAATATAATAAACTCACCTGACTATTACTTTTAATTTACTCCCAATTATGCCCACATTTCATGATCAAAAGATAGTATATTAAACAATATCCTTATGGTATAAAAGTTTAATCACTACCAAAAGCAGTCTAGGGATTCTTAACATGGAGCCTGTGGAGACCTAGGAAATCCACTAATAACCTAAATTCCCAGAAGTCATATGTGGAAAAAATATGGTTTATTTTTCCTAGGAAGAAGGTCAGAAAATTCTTAAATGGGACAAAACCCAAGAGCTGAGAACCACACTGTTCCTATTCAAATCTGTACTATACAAGTGCTCTGCTGATAACACATCCACTTCCACCAAGGTAGGTTTTTCATGCCTTCTTTTTTGTAATGGGAAAAAAAAAACCCCAACAATTATGAGTCAAAGATTTTTCAAGGCTTAAAAAGTAGGTCAGTTTTCAAATCATTTTTCTTACAAAAACCCTTATATATCAGATTATCAATCAAATGAATGGCTTTTAAATAGTGACAGAAAAAAAATTATATCTTCTTTAAAATCTTTTTTTTTTTTTGAGACAAGGTCTTGCTATGTAGCCCAGGCTGGCCTGGAACTTGCTTCAATCCTCCTGCCTTAGTCTCCCAAGTTGCTGAGATTACAAGTGTGCACCACCACACTCAGCTAAATTATTAAATGTAAACATATAAAACTCAAGTTTAAATGTAAAGTTAGATATGTAAGAATCTGGCTGGGTGCGGTGTCACATGCCAGCCTGTAATCCCAGTACTCAGGGAGGCTGAAGCAGGAAGATCATAACTTGGAGATTTCTTTGGGCTACAGAACAAAGCCCTATCTCAAACAAACAAAAAGAGTTTGAAACTAACCCTCACCAAATAGAAGAGTAAACTTTGGGAAAAACTAATGAAATTCTAATCTCAGTAGTTTGGTTTCATAAATTTTAACCAAATCAATCAACTCCTTGAGTAAGTCATCTACTACTTCATAAAACTGTATTTTATAGTTTTTATCATTAATTTTGATAAGACAATAAAAGAATGCATTTTAGTTGCTTTTAGTATGGTAATGCATTTCTATAATCCTAGTCATCAGGAAGCTTAGGGAAGAGGATAGTGAGTTTGAGGCCAACTTGAGCTATTTATGAAGACCCTGTCAGAAAAACAAGCAAAACAAAAGAATCTCATTCTATCAATATAACATATAAAGCTGAAATAATTTTACTTCTGGCCAAAAAAATAGATGTCATTTACTTGTTCCCCAAACAACTCTGGTTATTCTTTATAACAAATGAAAGAGGATCTCTTGTTTTAATTTTATTTATTTATTTATTTGCGGTAATTAGGGGTTGAATCCAGGGCCCAGCACATACTTTGCAAGTGCTCTACCACTGGGCTGCACCTTTAGCCCATTTTTTATATTTTATTACACAGGCTGCCTCTAGCTTTGAACTCTCAATCCTCCTCCCTCCCAAGTCTTTGAGATTAGAGGCATGGACCACCACACCTCGCTAGGATCTCTCATTTTAAGGATGTTTTAGAGCCAGGCATGGTTGCACATAACTAATTACAGTGACTGGGGAGGGTGAGGGAAGAAGATCGTGGGTTTGAGGCCAGAGGCAGCCTATATAATTAAGCAAGACCCTGACTCAAAAATAAAAAATAAAAAATGGGCTAGGGGTGCAGACCAGTGGTAGAACACTTGCAAAGTATGTGAAAGGCCCCAGGGTTCAACCTTCAAGTACCACGAAAAAATAAATAAAATAATAAAGATATATTAGGTAGATTTTAACCTTTGTGACTCTAAGTTTTAATCGCTCAGATACTCAAGAGATTAAAAGTGATTTGCCTCAAGGATACAAGACAGAAAAAAAGAAATTTAAAAATTCTAGCTAAAACAAGACTACCAAGACTCAGTACCATTCACACAAAATGACACATATACAAAACTATTCATCACAGCATTGTTTGTATGGTACAATTTTGGGAACAATCTAAAAGTTAACAATAAGCAACTAAAATCTAACTACAAAGTTCCACAAAACATCCCTTTATAAAATGAGTCACAGCCAGGCGTGGTGGCACACACCTTTAACTCTAGGGACTCAGGAGGTGGCAGCAAGAGGACTGCAAGTTCAAGGCCAGAGGCAGCCTGTATAACTTACACAGAGACTGTCTCAAAATGCAAAGTAAAAAAACGGGCTGAGGATACAGCTCAGTGGTTGAGCACTTGCAAAAAGCATTTGTGAGGCCCTGGGTTCAACTCCTCAGTACCACAAAAAAATAAATAAAATAAAAAATGAGTCACCTCAAAGATAAATTGCTGGGTGAATGGGTGGGACCAATATCAAGGTATTTGCATGAGGAGGGGGAAAAGGCCTAGCATATGTGCTTTTAGTCGCTTTCCTCTTTCTGGAAGTAAACAATAAAAATAGTGGTTGTCTCAGAAGGGGAACTGGTCTGCTGAAGGACAGAGGAGGTAGTCTTAATTTTCCCTATGTACCCTCAAAGCCTTTCACATGTCATGCTCTATATCCTACTGAAGGATATAAGACTGATACATTTTGCTTTTTTAATGAATTTATGGGTGGAATAGAGACTAGCTTTTAGTTCAGACATTGGTTCAGATGGACTCTGTTAAGTAGCAACAATGTCATATGATATAAATAAAACTTTTTTCCAAAGAGATTAAGGCTTATTCATTCAGTCAGTCAATTAACATTTCAGTGCCCACTATGTTTCAAGGATTCTTCTAAGCATTAATGAGCCTCATATAACTGAGCAGTGGTAAAGTGCCATACAAAAATAAATGGGGATACAAGGGTAAAAGAAACTGTAGTATACACAAGACAGTTAAGGTAGACCTCTTGAGGATAGGACATGTGAGCAAAGATTATAAAGCCAAAGTGAACAAGGCAACAAACAGGAGTGAAGTGTTATAACTGAAATAAACTTAGCCACTCATTTTCAGGATACATCAAAGCAACAGATTGGCCTCAGAGGAGTGACCCAAGGGGAGAAATACCGGAGTTCAGAGAGGTAGGCAACTCCAGACACATGTATAGACTTTGTAGCTGGGGAGAAAAGTCAAGATTTTGTTGTGTGATGGACCACCTCTGTAGAATTTTTAGGAGGGAAGTAAAATGACCTGTGTTTTTAAGAGATAAAACTAGTTGCTGCTTGGAAGTAGGCTGAAACAGCAGGCCAGGCAACATGAGATGGAACTGAAGAAGGGTTTCAGAGAAGTGATTTAGAATGGATCCTAAAGAATTTGCTACTGGACAGGCAGGGTGGCACATGTCTGTAAATCCAGCACTGGAGTGGTTGAGGCAAGAGGATCGTGGAGGATCACAAGTTCAAGACCAACATGGGCCACATAATGAGTCTGAGGGCAGCCTGGGCTACATAATGAGACCCTGTCTCAGGAGACAAAGAAACAGAATTTGCTATTAGATTGAACATGGAAATCTGAGTGAAACAGCAGCAACTGGGTGAATAGTAATTTTAAAAAGTCATCTTATATACACATAGTTATTTAGTTGTCAAGGTACTTGTACATACCTTATGTCATTTTCCAATAACAAGGGACAAGAGAAGGTCACACTGGTCAAGATCCAAGTTCTGCCTCTTGCCAGTTTTAAGACCTTAGGAAAGGCATTTGAATCAGTTACTAGACTGTAAAACATACTGTCTAGTTCCCAAAATTTCTGCAAGGATCACATGGCTCAAGAAATCTGCAAGTATACATAATGACCATTATGAAGTAGAAAACATCATATTAATAGCTGTCCAAACCAAATTATCTTGGTATTTTGGTGGGACTGAGAATAGTAACATTGATATAATAATCAACAATAAATTTCATCCTTTTAAAGGTTACCAAGAAATAAAAGTAACAACTCAATAAAAGAATGTATGTCCCTACCACTTAAGAGCAGTACACCTATTCTCATTTACCATTATATTCCACATAGATCCTTTTACAGTGGTTGACAGAAGATTTCTTAAAATAAATTCTTATATTAAAGAATTAAAGCCACCCAGTGTGGAGGCTTACACCTGTAATCCCAGTGAACTGGAAGGCCGAGGCAGGAGGATCCCAAGTTGGAGGCCAGAGGCCGCCTGCATAATTTTTGCAAGACCCTGTCTCAAAATAGCAAGTACAAAAATTGGTGGGGTGTACCTCAGAGGTAGAACACTTGCAGAGCATGCATGAGGCCCTGGGTTTAACAACCCAGTAAAGAAGGATGGAAGGATGGAAAGAAGGAAGGAAGGAAGGAAGGAAAGGAGGGAGGGAGGAAAGGAAAGAAAGAAAAGTAGTTATTTTTCTCTAGGGGTGTAGTTCAAGGTGAAACACTTCCTTAGTATGTACAATCCTAGATATAATCTGAAGCACCATGGGGGGGAAGTATTTTCACTGATTATACAACAACCTACATAATATGAGCATGGGCACTAAAAAAAACTATAATCTTTCAATCCTTTCCAGGGATTAGAGAAAATTGTCCTTTAAGCTACAAATGATATTATACGAAAGCCACCTAATATTAGATAAAAATTAAGGCACATTCACCACAGATGTCACCAACAAGATAACGTAAAAGTAAAATTACATATTACAGCATGAGTTATCACTGTCTTAAACAGTAAAACACCAATACTTAGTGTAAACTTAACTATTATGTGACAAATGAATTTAATTATGAGGACTTCAATTTATTGCTCTAAACAATTTCTGTAAGTTTATAAACAAGGTTCCACAGAATTAATTTTTCCATCCAAAACTTTTGTATAACTGCAGAATATCTTCAGAATCAAGCAAAAATGGAAAAATAGCATGTTAGTGTAGTTCACTATGTATTTTGGAAAATTACCTTCAATGTAAACATACTATGGATTTAGTCCACAACCTAAGTAACAATAAATAAAAACTCGACAGTATTGGTGTGAAACTCTCACTTTTCAACTAGGATCTCCACAAACGTTATCACTGGCGGCCATGTCACTGCATCATCACTAAAATCACAGTTTGTTGTTAGCTGCCATTGGGTTGGGGTTCAACTCATAGCGACTCTCATAGGGTTTTCAATTGCTGTTTCAGGATTGCTTTGGAAGTTGACTGCCACATCCTTCTCCCGTTTTTGCAGTGCTGGGGATAGAACTCGAGTCCTCAGAGAGTGCAGAGCAGCACTCTATCAACTAAACTAAATCCCAGTCCCAAAACCACATTGTAAAGACCTTCAATTAACCCTCCTTGCAGAGAATCTGATAAAAATTCGTAATACAACAAAAGGTTTCACATTATGAGATTCCAGCACTCGCTGGTGACCTGTTCACTCATTTCTAAGAATTTCTACCTTATACATTCCTAGCTATTCAATTATGAGTGCATGAAGCACTACATAATATATCATCCTTCAAAGCTTAACCAGGTGTTTCACTTTAGTATGCATCTCCCTCAAAAGTTTAAAACAAAAAAATTAAATATATGTTGACCGGATTATATTATGCAAAATGAAGCTGCAATTTAGTCTCTTTAAACGGCATATTAGGCAGTGCAGATAGTCCACTAATTTCCTCCACAAAAACTGACTAAAAAAAAAAAAGATTTCATTTTGGTAGATTACAAGAAACCTATCACGTCTAAGAACTCGACATTACGTAAAGACTTTACAAAACCAAGATAACGAATTTTTCATGGTTCCATATGTGCTTGTCAAAGTACAGTATTCATAAAGACCCGAAGAATGGTTTAATAAAGTGCACAAAATCGAGAAGCAAAAAATTTCACAAGATTTCCTTCTCAAAGTCCTGTGTTAAACTATTTCTTCGGAACAGAAACAGCTTTGAAAGAGTTTGCCAACCAGAGTAAAATCACTTCGCGGAGATAACAAGCGGAAATGTATTTAGCGAAAAGGAGATCGCGGAAGCGAGGGTAACCGAGCGCCGAGCCCCCACGTCCCGGACCCCTAGCACCATGTGCCGACCGCAGCAGGATGCGCGGCCCTCCTGGAGCCGCCTCCCGGGGCGCTGGGCCCCGCCCGGCCTCATCCTGTCGGTTCATTCATTCTATGCTTGGGGCTGCCGCACCCCCACGCTCCTGTTGACCCCAAAACCGGGGGCCACGGCCGAGCACCCGAGCTGAGCCACAACCCCAGCCCAGAGTACGAGGACACGCCGCGATTCCTGCGCGCAGGGGGCCTCCGCTCGTGGGTAATCTGAGAGACCGAAGAGGCCGGCGCTGGTCCGCACCCGACACCAGAGACCCGCAGCCCTGCAGCCCCACCCTCCAGCAGGTGTGGACCAGCCCTCCCCGGCCCGCGGCGCAGTTGCCTGGAAGCCCTGGGTCCCCGCCACCCGGCTGCCCGGTCGCGGCCGGAAGTCTCCTCAGCGCCCCCTCCCCAGCGCCCGACTTCCCTCGCCACCGCGGCCAGACCCTCTCAGCTCTGCCTCAGGCCTCTCAGCGCCGGGCCCGGGCCGCGGGAACCCAAGGGCGGAGCAGTCTGCCCCGCCGGCGGACGATAGCTGACTGAGGAGCCGGAGGCCGGCCTGGGCGGTTACCTTGATGATCCTGCGGGGCAGCCCGGCCATCTTGTCAGATCCCGAGTTCGGCCTCTGCTCTCGTCTCCCGCTCCGCTCGCCTCACGCACGAGTGGATGTCCGGGGCTCCACTTCCGGGGGAACGTTGCCGCGCCCGCCTCTGCCGCCGCCGAGGCCCCTCGGGAAATGTAGTCCCTGCCTAGGCGCGGGCTCGGGCGGGCTTCCCTCCGACCTGGCCCCCCTCCCCCGCGCTCCCCGCCCCAACCCCAGGCGAGGGTGGCGGAAATGACGTACCGCGGCGGGGCAGGGACTTGGGGGAGGTGGCGTGGGGAGGCGCGGGGCGCTGGAGCGTGTAGTGGAGTCTGCGCGCGATGGTGGACTGGGCGGCTGGCGCCCAGCGGCCCCTTAGGAGCTGCCGCGCCCTGCGCGGGTGGGAGACGTAACAGAGGCCGGGCTTCCGACGTAGCCCATTCATTCATTTGTGAGTTCATTCAACGTTCCTGCGCAGCGCACGCGGCTGAGCTTGCGCTGCAGGGAGCCATCGCAGGCGTACTGATCGGCCTCTCCTTCCTCAGAGAGAGGGCGAGACAGACACTCCCTAGGAAGGCTTGTAACTGTGAGTCTAGCCGGTTATCCAGATCCTGGCGAGGGAGTCCTGATGTTTTATATTCACAGAAATCGGGCTCCTCGGCTAGAACCAGAATAGGCTAGAGGAAAGAGGTTTGGAGCAAGTTAGGGACGGCAGGACGAATGGCTTTCTGAATGCCTGGATCTAGCCATTGAAAATGCAGAGTTGCCAGCTGGACAAATGACCATGAAGAGGATTAGAGTAATGCACAGTAATCCCCAAAAGGAGGATTACCCACAGAATGCGGGGGTCCTAAAGGAAGATTAGAGTGGGGTTCCCGAAAATGATAGTTTGGGGGAATGTTTCATCCTTATGATTGATCACTTCCTAGACATTTTACTTTCTGCAGGGATTTACTTCATCTTCACTATCTTGAGGAGATGTTATCTCCATTTTAACATGATACTTAGGTGATTAACTTTTTCCCAGGTTATAACAGAAGAAAACGGAGCTGTTTTGTTCCCAGGCAGATCTGCCAAGAGATAGGCCTTAACTACAGTGTTTCCTAGCACAGCAACATAACAGTAGATAGTGAATTAATGAATGAAAATGTGCAAGGTGTTATGTTAGCGAGTAAGAATACAAAGAAGAAAAGGTTGATCATGCTTCCTAAGAACTTAGAGTCCAGTGTAGGACAGAGATAAGTAATTAATTACAATCCAATGTGTTCGTGAGACAGGAGTTCTTCCTCAGGTGGCATGCCCCACGATCAGGGAAGGTGTCCTAAATGATGAGTACTGGGGAAGGACATGACAATCCACTCCCAAAACAATCAGCCATTGAAAACTCTGAGGACCGAAAAGGCACCTGACAACAACAACAAGTGATGGGTAAGGCTGAGGCTTAGCTCAGTTGATAGAGTGCCATTCTGCACTCTCTGAAGATAGGGGTTCAATCCCCAGCACCTTGGAAATGGGAGAAGGAGTGGCAATCCACTCCTGAAGCAATCTTGATTGAAAACCTATGAGTCAGACCTGACTCAATGGCACCTAACAACAACAAGAAGAATGACAAATGATGAGTAAGACTCTACCAGATCTGATAGGGATGAGCATACCAGGCTTAGGAAACAGCCTGTGAAACAGCATTGCACTATGAGAAAGGAAAAAAAAAAAAAAAAAAAAAACTTTAAACTAGGAACATAAATACAGAAAGAATAAGAATAATGAGAAACCACAATGCTAAATGATTTCATGGATTATCCCAATTGATTATGAAGCATATGAGGTAGGCTTTATTACTCCTAGTTCCTTTTAAATGAAATTTGAAATTCTTGTTTTACTGGTTTTTTATTTAAAAAGTAGAACAAGAATTTCAAATAACCAGAAGACTGGAGTGGATGGTTGTTTGACTAGAAGAATTTAGGAAGGGAAATGACCCCAGAAAAATACTTTCAGAATATTTTAGAAGGGCTCAGGAGAATTCTGGTAGGAAGAAATGCAGAGTGACTATTGGGTCTATTGTTAGGTGCTGTGAAATCGTGGCCAACTAGAATGGCTAATTTTTCCCTGATTGTTTCGGAAGTGGGCTGTCATGTCCTTCTCCCATTTAACCCAGGGGCTCAGAGAATGCAGAGTGGCACTCTACCAACTGAGTTAAACCCTAACCCAACTAGATTATAATGATACAATGCTATGACCTTCCACAGTTAGGTCAAAAGAGGCAATTCAGCTTCCACTTTTGCTTGCTAAAACACTCATTCTTGAAACCCAGCCACCATGCTGTGGGGAAGACCCAATGCCACAGTGAGAGGCCCACTTGGAGAGGAAATAACAGCCAGCACCAACTTGCCAGCTCTGTGAACCATCTTTGAAATGGATCTTATGGCTTGAGTCAAGCTGCCCTGTCTGACAAAGCATCCACCAGAGGTGTGTCTTCCTTGCTGAGCCCAGCCCAGATTGTAGATTTGAATTATGCAAATCCACAGGGCTGGCAAGTTGATGCTGGCTGTTATTTCCTCTCCAAGTGGACCTCTCGCTGCGGCATTGTGACCTACCTCACTGCATAGTGGCTGGGTTCCAAGAGAGATGTTCTAGCAAGCAAAAGTGGAAGCTGAATTGCCTCTTTTGACCTAACTCTGGAAGCTATGTGGCATCACATCACCATAATCTATTGGTTAACCAGCAATAAAAGCCTACTCAGTTTCAAGGGTGGAGGACATGGACTCCATCTCTTGGAAGGGGAGTGGCAAGTTTCTAAAAACTAGAAGAATATGAATTATGGAAGGTTAGGTTGTGGCCAATTTTAGAAAAACCGACACATTTGTTAGCATACCACCTGCCTTAGAATCACCTTGGATGATGGTTTTTAAAAACAAACAAACAAACGGATCACTGGGTAGGGTGATGCATGTTTATAATCCCAGTGACTCAGGAGGCAGAGGAAGGAGGACCGTGAATTCAAGGGCAGGGGCAGCCTGTGTAACTTAGCAAGACCCTGTCTCAAAGTAAAAAATAAAAAAGGCACTGGTGATGCAGCTTAATGAGGGTACTTGCAAAGCATTAGCAAGGCTCTTGGTTCAACCTCCTAATACCGCACACACATACATAAAGAAAAATAGTATAACTTTGTTTGGGAAATACTGGTTTGATAGCATAAAATTCTCATAGAATATTAACACTTTAAAAAAATTTTTTTTAGGCTGGGAGTTGTAGCTCAGTGGTGTAGTGCTTGCCTAGCATACGTGCACCCTGGCTGGATTCACTCTGCAGCACCACAATCAATCAATTAATGAAATATATTTTTTCATGTTTCTTCTAAGTGTTTTTTCTGCTTTCCCCCCTTGAGAACAGGTCACGCTATACTCATCTGGAAAATAAAACCTAAACTTCTGATTCCTGTAAGTCCTGTAGAACCAGATATATTCTAGAAGGGTGGGATTCCTCAGGACTGAATTGGAGTTTATTCTCAATTGAGAAAGCTGGTTTAGAATCCTCTTTACTATATCCAATTACAGAAGTAGAGAACAAAATGGTAGTGGTGGTGGGGATGTATGTCCAAGGATATCAAGTAACAGATATATAGGATGAACAAATCTAGAGATCTAACGTACAACATGAAGACTCTAGGCAATTAAATGTATATGAAATTTTTATTAAATGAATACATTTTAGCTGCTCTTAATCGTGAAAACAAAAAAAAGTAATTATGAAATGATAGATACGTTAATTTGCTTCACTATAGTTAAGTAACCTTTTCACTACTCAAATGTACAGGTATTTATATGCAACTAACATCATATTGTATGTTTTAAATATAAACAACAAAAATTATATTTTTTAAAAGACTGTTATTTACTATATCCATAAAATTACTGAGAATAAAACAAGAATACTTACAAAACGAATTGAATCCATTCCTTCAGGGAGGAAATGTTGGGAAGCTAGGAACAGAGAATGGGAAAAACATTTTACTTTATTGTGCTATTCAGCTATCTGTTGCTGTAACAAAATGCTCGAGATAATTAACTTAAAAAGATGGAAGATTTATTTTGTCTCAAAGTCTTGGAGGTTTCAATTCATGGTCAGTTGGCCATCTGCTTTTAGACTCATGGCAAGGCAATGCATCAATGGCAGGAGTACATGGCAGAAGAAACTGCTTGCTTATAGTGTCAGTGAAGTGAAGAAGAGGAAGAAGAGGGACTAGGGTCCCAATGCTCCCTTCAAGGCCACACCCTAGAACAAAAAGACCTCCCCCAAAGCCCCACCTGGTAAATTTTCTACCACCTCCCAATGGCACCAAGAGCTAGAGACCAAGCCTTTAATACATGTGCTTTTGAAGGACACTTGTCCAAAACACAGCATCTAGACTATTATGCCTCCACAATTTTGAATTATGTGAATGTATTACCTACTCAAAAATTTAAAATCTGATACAGGGCACAGTGGCGCATACCTATAATCCCAGTGACTAGGATAGTGGAGGCAGGAGGATGGCAAGTGAAGCCCAGAGGCAGGCTGTGTAACTTAGACCCTGACACAAAAAGTGATAAATGGGCTGAGGGTGCAATACAGTGGTAGATCACTTGTAAAAGTATATGCAAAGTCAGCTGGGCGTGGTGGCGCACGCCTGTAATCCCAGCGGTTTGGGAGGCAGAGGCAGGAGGATCGCAAATTAAAGACCAGAGGCAGTCTGAGTAATTTAGCAAGACCCTGTCTCAAAAAAAAATAAAAATAAAAAAAATGGGCTGGGGGCACAGCTCAGTGGTCCAGCACTTGCAGAGCATGCAGGCGCGAGTCCCTGGGTTCAACCCCAGTACCAGGAAAAAAAAAAAAAAGTATATGCAAAGTCCTGGATTCAACACCCAAGTACTGCAAAACAAAACAAAGTAAAATCTGAATATAATTCCCTATTACAATTGTGGTTGTTAGGTGCTATCAAGTCAAAGAGATCCATATTTGTGCCTATTCCCAAGAAAGGGGAACCAACCAAATATGGAAACTATTGAAAAATATCATTAATATCACACACAAGCAAAATTTTGCTAAAAATCATTCAAAAGCGACTGCAGCAGTATATAGACAGGGAACTGCTGGAAAATCAAGGGGGATTCACAAGAGGGCTTGGAACCCTATGTACAACAAAACAAAACATTCCCCACACTGTGCCAGGCACATGATATTATTTATGTTTAAGCCTATTGTTACAGACACTGTATCAATCCATCTAGTTGAAGGTTTTCCTTTTTTTCATTGACCTGCCACTCTCCCAAACATGATGTCCTTCTCTAAGGACTGGTTCCTCCTGACTACATGTCCAAAATATGTAAGACACAGTCTAGCCATCCTTACTTCCAAGAAGCACTCTGGTTATACTTATTCTAGGACAGATCTGTTGGTTCTTAAGGCATTCCATGGTATATTCAATATTCATCTCCAGTACCATAATTCAAAAGCATCAATTCTTTTTTACTGATAATTTTTAATGTACAACTTAATGTGTTACATTGTGACATGCATTTCATTGTGACATTTCCATATATGTGTCTCATTGTACATTGCATAGATAACTTCCCCCTTATCATCTTGTGCCCCTCCTACCCCCACCCCCACCCCCAACTAATTGACTGTCTTCTACTTGCATGTGTTTTTGTGGGAATATTTTTCTGTATACCCTCGCATCCCAATTATGATTTAAGTCCACACTTTTTTCTGTAGTGATCTATCTTTTTACATTACATGCAGTATTACATAAATAATCTAGCCCATTTGCATTATTACCATCCTTTGGTATTGTTGCTACTATTACAATTATTTCCCAAACTATTAAAGTTGGGCTGTTTACTTTGAGTTTGGCTGTTTACCTCTCTCTCATTTCTCACTCCACCTTGTCCCTTCTCCCCCTCCCATCTTCTCCCATCATTAGATCCTTTTGCTAGATCCTTCCCTCCTTTCCACTCCTTGAATTGTCTCTTCTCCGCTAAGTTTACATTAGCTTTTTATTATGTTCCAATTTCTGTATAGGATTTTTTCCTTCTTTTAAATTTGATTCAGCTCCCACATGTGAGTGAGAACATGTGGTATTTCTCTTTTTGTGTTTGTGTTCGTTCACTTAAGACAGTTTTCTCCAATTCCACCATTTTCCTGCAAATGACATTTCATTTTTTTTATTGCTGAGTAGTATTCCATTGTGTATATGTACCATAATTTTTTTTAATCCATTCTTCTGTTGATGGGCACTTTGGTTGATTCCATATCCTTATTATTGTGAAAAGTGCTGCATTGAACATGGAGATGCAGATGTCTTTGTGGTATGATGACTCTTCTCCCTTTGGGTATATCCCCAATAGTGTTATAGCTGGGTCATATGGTAGATCTATTTTTAGTTTTCTAAGGTTCCTCTTTCTGCAGCTGTAGCCCTGTGGCATCTGGTCCTGTCAGATCTCAGAAGCTAAGCAGGGTCGGGCCTGATTAGTACTTGGATGGGAAATCACCTGGGAACACCAGGTGCTGTAGGCTTGGGAGGAGGACCCGGCAACCCACTCCTCCTCCCCCCAAAAATCAATCCGCCGTTGAAAACCTTATGAACAGCAGAGAAGTACTGGCAATAGTGTTTCGCCTGTTGTACATAGGGTCACTATGAGTCGGATACCGACTGGATGGCACCTAACAACAACAACAACATGTTCCATCTGGTGAAGTCCATGTGTATAGTTGCCGTTTATGTTGGTGAAAAAAATGTATTTGCAATGAAAAGGTCCTTAGTCTGACAAAATTCTATCATGCATCCCATCCCGTCAGAATTCAGAAGCTAAGCAGGGTTGGGCCTGGTTAGTACTTGGATGGGAGACCACCTGCGAACACCAGGTGCTGTAGGCTTGGGAGAAGGACCTGGCAACCCACTCCCCAAAATCAGTCCATCCTTGAAAACCCTATGAACAGCAGAGAAGCACTGACAATAGTGTTTCGCCTGTTGTATGTAGGGTCACTATGAGTTGGATACTGACTCAAGGGCACCTAACAACAACAACAACAGCCTTCTTTGTTTCCAATTTTTGCATTGGACTCACAAGTAATTATCAGTACATCCTCATTGCATGTTCAATCTATTTCAGATTGCAGGAGCTGGTAAAAATCTTCCTTATCTTCATTTGTGGCCTTAGTGCTGGGTGCATAAATTTGAATAGTCATATTAAGTAGCCTTCCTTGTAGGTGTATGGATATTGTTCTATCACTGACAGCATTGTACTTCAGAACAGATCTTGAGATGCCTTTTTGATGATGAATGCATTTCTCTTCAATTTGTCATTCCCAGCAGAGTTGACCATATGATTTTGTGATTCAAAGTGGTCATGCCAGTCCATTTTAGCTCACTGATGCCTAGAATGTCAATATTTATGTGCTCCATTTTCCTATTGATGATTTCTAATTTTCTTAGATTCATACTACATACATTCCACATTCCAATTATTAATGGGTATTTACAGTTTTTCCTCCTCATTTTGAGTCATGCCATATCAGCAAACAGTGATCCCTGGGGCTTTACTCCATATCTGTCATTAAGGTAGACTCTACTTTGAGGAAGCAACTTTTCTCCATTCATCTTTTGAGTGCCTTCTAACCAGAGGGGCTCATTTTCCTGCACTATATCTGACAGTATTTCTCTGCTATTTATAGGGATTTCAATGAGTAATTATTTCAGGAATGGGCTACCAGGTCCTACTCTCTAGTCTGTTTTAGTCTGGAAGCTCAAGTCTGGTTTAGTCTGAAACCTGCCCACTATGGGTGACCCTGCTGTTATCTATAATACTGGTGGCATAGCTTTCAGCATCACAGCCACACAAAAACCCCCACAGTATGGCAACCTAACAGACATGTGGGGGATAAATTTTGATAGGCCACTTTAATAGATATTCAGAGCTATTTCCATGCCAATCAAGAGTGGTATCATATACTGAACATTAAGCAAAAAGGTACAGGTCCATCTTAATAAATGATTACAAGAGCTGAATAGCTTTGCTATGCTGAATAGTGCTAGACGGAACTCTTAGCTAATTAATCTTTTTGGCTTTTTGTCAGACTTCACTGCCTTCCTTGTTTCTTTCCAGGCTCTGTTCCTTCTGGGTTTCCAACTGCTGGTACCTCTGCAATATGATAAAATGGAAAAGTAAGCAAGAATGCCATTTTGGAGGAATTGGAGCTGAGGCCTGTTCAATGAGAATCTCTTACTCCCTTGAATGCTATTTTAGTGCCTCCTGTTCCTTACTTACACTTACCCTAAATGTTCCAGGTTTTCTGCTTAGGTCCTATGACTGCAGATGGATCATTGTTGTTAGATGCTATCGAGTTGGGTTCAACTTGTAACAACCTTCATAGTGTTTTTAGTGCCTGGCTGTTCTCGGGAATGTTTTTGGGAATAGACTGCCACATCCTTCTCCCATCTTTGCTGTGCTGGGGATCAAACCTGGGTCCTCAGGAAGTATTGAACAGTGCCCTGCCCTGAGCTAAACCCCAACACTTGCAGATGGATAAGTACTATTTACTTTGCAGGAAATAATTTAGGACATTCATGCCTGAGCTCCTCAGAATCATGGATCTCTTCCATATTGGTGGCTACTCTATTCCTGGATCCCAGCACAGCCTCTATTACATGAAGATCTCAAAAAATATTTTTCAAGAGAATGAATTAGTGAGTTTGAGATGGAATGAACACCTGTTTGACAATGGTTGACATAGATTCATGATCCATGAGTGTTTACAAAAAGCACTTTTCAGCTGGACTTCCTGGAGGGCAACTGAGCTTTTTGTTCATGTGTGTGTTGTTCCTTGCAGTGCTGGAGATTAAACTCAAGAGTCTTACACATGCTAGGCAAGTGCTGTACCACTGAGTTATGTCCCTAACCCTCCTCCCTTCTCCTCCTCCTCCTCCTCTTGCTGCCCTCTTCCTCCTCCTCCTCCTCCTCCTCCTCCTCTTGCTGCCCTCTTCCTCCTCCTCCTTCTCCTCCTTCATCATCATCATCATCATCATCATCATCTTTGAGACAGGTCTCATTAAGTACCTCAGGCTGGACTTGAACTTGTTATGTAGCCCAAGTTCACCTCAAACTCAAGATCTCCCCTGTTTCACTGTCCTGAGTGCTGGGACTACAGGAGTGTGCCACCATTCCAGGCTAGGGTTTAGCTCAGTTGGTAGAGTGCCACTCTACTTTCTAAAGCCCCAAGTTTGATCTAGCACCACAAAAATGGGAGAAGGACCTGGCAAAACACTCTTGAAATATCCCAAAACAATCAACCACTAAAAACCCTATGAATAGCAGAGAATCACTGGGCATGGCACAGTATTGGGGAGTGTTTTGTTCTGTTGTACATAGGGTTGTTATGCGCGGACCCCACTCAACAGCACCTAACAACAACAGCCACCATCCAGCACAACAGAGCTTTTCCACAAATTGTCTTCTACTTTGAAAAGACAAACTAGAGTTGATCTAAAACCAGGAATGGTGGCACGACCCTGTAATCCCAGCACTCGGGGCTGAGGCAGAAGGATAAGCAGTTTGGGTCCAGCCTGAACTACATAGCAAGACCTGTCTCAAAAGATAAAAAAAAAAAAAAAGGAAAAAGGAGTAAATCTATTTGGAAAATGTTATATCAGTCACCATTAGTAGAAGCCCTGTTTCACTTCAAAAGCTAGAGTCATCAGAGGCAGTATTTGTAAGTTCCCTTTTTTTTCTTACAATGTCAAGAAACTGTTTTGTGGATGATCAAGACAGAACTACCTGTGGGAGGAGGGCTCATGTATACCAACTCCAGCAGGCAATGGGTGGGGAGGAAGAAAAGGCTGAACACTGATTTAAAACAAGAAAAAAAAAAAAATACTTGTTTGCTTATATTCATCCCTGCAACGAAAGCCCAGCCTATAAGGAGAAACTGAGTAGTGTTGTCCAGGGTCATTAGCAGACCCTAGGCCTATTCTCTCAAGACAGGAAGGCCCTGGATGAGATGAGATCCAGGAGATTCAAAATAATAAAGCTTATCTTAGTCCTGTATGCTTTCCACAGTATTTTTGGTGCTGTTGCACCCAAGGATAGACTTTTAAGTGCATGCACCACTGGAGTGATTCTGTAGAGCCCCTCATTGATTCTACAGTGTTTCTAAAAAGGTAAATGGGTGTTCCACACACAATTTTATCTCCTTTCTTTGGGCCAGTTCCCAGTGAAAACAGGATTCCAGAGGATAGTGACTCAGGACATTTGGCTAGAAGCCTGTAGGGAATAGGTAAAAGCAGAGCTCTTTTCCCTACTTCTGTGCACCACCCTCCCAGGTTCCCAGGACTGTTGCATTCCTATCCTTGGGCTTCAACTCTGACTGCATACTTGGCCTGCCCAGCCTACAATGTTCTCTCATTTCCTCCCACCTGTTGTGCCCCACCCAAGTTTGTTTCCAGCACCCTCCCAGCACCTTTCATCTTCCCCGCCAACCACCTGCATAACTCAAGACATCCATTTCTCATAATGCCACTTACTATATACCACCTACACCTCTGTGAAGAATCCCTCCCAAAGTTACTTCAATCTGAGGAAGTCATCTATTTTCTGCTGGGGTTTAACATACCAGCTTCAAGCTAGAAATCATTATTTTTTATTACTATTTATTTTAGACTACATTTATTTTTATTTTAAATTATATCCATACATTGGGCTGGGATTTAGCTCAGTTGGTAGAGCACTGCTCTGCAGTCTCTGAGGTCCCAAGTTCGATTCCCAGCACCGCAAAAATGGGAGAAGGATGTGGCAACCCACTCCCAAGGCAATCCCAAAATAATCTGCCATTGAAAACCCTGTGAGGGTCACTATGAGTCGGATACGACTCAACGGCACCTAACAACAACAACAACAAGTCCATATATTATTTCTGACAATCAAAAGGGAAATATTTTATTTTAATGCTTAAGAAATAAGTTATTTTCTTGGAGTAAAGGTTCATAAAAACTTACTGTACAAATTTTTGTTAAGTGCCTTCAAGATATAAATTTAGCTAGCATCAATTGAGTACTCACTACATGCCAAGTACTTTGCTAAGCTTTTTACTTCTGTTATTTGATCTATACAACAGTTTCATGAAGTAGGAATATCATTATTATCTTCCTTTTATAAAGAATAAACAGACTCAAAAATATTAGGTAATTACTCAAAATAACATAGTTAAGTGGAGATATCAAGATTCAAATTTAGATTAATAGAGTTTCAGAATCCACTTGTTAGCATCTCTACTGCCTCCCAAACATTATGCTGGGTCCCTAGGAATTATTCAGAGGTGAAATCAGATGGTTATACATATGCTAAGACTAAGATCTTAAAGGTAGAAAAGACATAAATGTAAAAATCATTTGGAGTGTTCACAAGAAAGCTTTTTAAAAGAAAGGCAAATTATAGCTTGTCTGTATGGTAACATGCAGTACCTTACATTTTAGTTAGTATAAATTCTTTTTAGATACTTTTCTTGAATCATTTATGATTTGTATTATTTTGATCCTCTCATTTTGGTTGGAATTAAATTCAAATGTTAGTAAAAGATAATCAATGGTGGCTGAAACAAGATAAAAATTTACTTCTCTCTTTTGTAAAAATTTGCAGTAGGAAGTCCAGGACTTGGAACTCTGGTCCACAAAGTCATCACAACCCCAGACTCTTTCCGATTTACTATTCCATCCTTCCAAGGTCAAGGACCTCACTCCAGTTATAGGATTTGTCTGTTTTGTCATTTTACTAGTATCACTTTGAAACTGCTGTTATAAGCCAATGTAAGTTATTTGCCAGCGTTACTGGAGATTCTCAGGGAGAGCAGAAAGTCAGGTCCAGAGCATAGATTTGATCAGGGAATTTGGCAACATAACCTCAGTCCTTGTATCCGGCATATAAATGAATTTATACCCAACATAGAAGTGACAGCAGAGAGTATGTTGCTGTTGTTAGGTGCTGTCAAGTCCGCTCCAACTCATAGCAACTCTACATACAATAGAAAGAAACACTTCCCGACACTGTGTCATCCCTGGTACTATGTCAGTGTTTCTCTGCTATTCATGGGTTTTCCATAGCTGTTTCTGGATTGTGCTGCCAGGTCCTTCTCCCATTTTTGCAGTGCTGGGGATTGAACCCAGGGCCTCTGAGTGTGCAGAGCACCACTCTACCAACTGAGCTAAATCTCAGCCCCTGTAGAGAATATAGATAAGGTTTATTAAGAGATAGTATACCATTAAGAAATAATTACACAGAAGATCAAGGCACTTGGAGAAGCTTAGGTAAACCTGCAAAGGAACTTAAAGTAAACGAGGTTCCCTGGGTGAATCTGCATAAGAACACATCTATTTCCCTGGAAAAGGTAAAGTCAGAGAGAACAGAGTTAACAGGCTTCTCAAGGGAAAATACATTAGATAGATAAGATGGAAAAGCACCTTAGAAAAGATGAAAGACCCAAGAAGGAAGAGACATGCATGTGGTTGCTAGAGAAAGAAAAGCAAAGAGTAAGAAGTGGAGAGGAAAGGAAAGGAAGGAAAAAGAAGAGTGGGCACATGTTTCTTCTAGTTTTATTCAAACAAGCCACACCGGTGTGACATTAGCCCTGGCCGCCCAGCTTTCTGGCACCCAATGTGATGTGAGATTGGGGTGTTTGGTAAATGGATCAATGGCTTGGATAGGGTGTGGAACACATTGAAATACTGTCCTCCCAATGTCCTTGGATAAGCATGTGGGTTCATTCATCATGGCAGAAGGGCAGGAGCTATTTTCCACCCCCTTTTCCTCCGTATCACCAACTAGTGACTAAACTAACCTGCCTATTACCAATATTTTAAGTTTATATTTTTAGAATGCCACTTCTGCAGGTGTGGGCTAGTTGACCTCCTCCATCTACTCTCTAAAGCTGGAATTCACTGAGGCCAGATTTGGAGCTGTTTCTCTTACTATTATCTACATACCCTCCCTATATTGGCTCAACATTCCCTTGGCTTTATTTATTTACTTGTTTTTTGTGTTGCTGGAGCTCTGACTCAGAACCTCAGGCCCGGTAGGTATGTACTCTACCACTGAGCTACGTCCTCAGTTTTCACTCCCATGGCTTTATATTTATATCTACTCCCCAAACATCTCTCTAACGACCTGCCTCATTTTATATCTGCGCCTGGATGTCTAAGAGGTATCCCAACTGGAATTCGACCCATACTAATCATACTACTCCCAAACCGGCTCTTTCTTTATTCAACTCATTAATAGTGCCATCAAACTAGTCAACAAAGCGACAACAGAAATGTCATCCTTTCTGCTCCTATATCCAACCAATCCATTGGTTTGGAGAACCTCTTCTAGGTCCCTATTTCCCATGTCCAAAATCCTTAGACCCATAATTCAGGGTTTCTCAATGCCTCCTCTCTTGGGAAACCTTAATTCATTCACCAAGGAATAATCTAACGTTTCCCTGAATACTAACATAAAGTTGTTGGCTTTAAAAAAAAAAAAGTACTTATTACTTTCCAAGTGGGGCAGTAATTTTGTTTTCTGGGCAATTCTGGTAACATTGAGGCCGAACTGCTGCACCTAAAGGCGGGAGATCCTAACGCCAAGCCGCGCTTGCTTTCTGCAGCAGGGCGGCCCTTCTACGGAGACTACGGTTCCCAGAGTGCCCCGCGGGCCAGGAGGGCGCAAGGGGGCGGTGTTTTACAGGGCCCGGATTGAGGAAAAATGGCGGCCTTGGGGTGAGCAGCTGAGGAGGTAACCGGTGCGGTCTTCTCCTCTGGTGGAGCAGTGCCTGAAGCTGGGCAGGCCCAGAAGGCTTATCTGCAGGAGTTGAGGTCTTCCACCTGTGGTTGCCTGCAGGGAGAAGCTGCCAGCATCTCCAGCCTCTGTCCGGAAGGGCCGGACTGGTCGCGCGCTCCCTGAAGCGCCCCAGCCCCCGTGCGCCTCTTGTGCCCTGGTGGACATCTGGCTTGAAGCTAATTGACCTTGTGGCTCTAGGGACCTCTCCAGGTCGACGTCTTTTGGATCTGCCCATGGGTGTTAGTCCCTGTGCTCTTGGGAGCTTGTACCTTAAACCTCAGATCCTCTGAGGTCCGCTGTAACGTTTGCTTTGGGGTTGAATTCTGTGCTAAGGGATTTGTCCTTTGATATTAGCTCTCTGGGGAGAATAGTTTGATCCTCGGGCAGAGGGGACCTGATATTCCCCCAAAATGTTTTCTTTTGGGACTGTGGTCAGTGGTGTCCCATCCATGCCACTTATGAAAGGCAGAACACGTTACGTGTAGGAAAATGGGTTATAAACCTGAAAAAACACACTATGAACTCTAGTGTTAGCAGTGCTGAGGTACTGACATATTGCCAGTAATCAGTTTGCATAGTTTAGTTTAACAAATAAGAGGATCTGTATTCCCTTTCATTGCTATCCTGTTTGGGGAGGGCATAAATAATCTGTTTATTCATGATTCAAAATAAGACTACCTCACATATCTTTAGATGTTCTATGAGAATAAAATCAAATGGTGGTGAAATTCGGGTCTTTATTTAGTGGGCCAATAATAGGCCTTCTTGTTTAGTATATCATTTAACCAGAAACAGAATACTACTGTAAGTGATGTAACAAGATCTTGTGTGTAGTATCTGGGAGGTTATACACAGACACACTAACATGAGGATGGATACTCTGTCAGCTATGTGTGGTTTTCCAAGAGTATTTACTGAGTACTCATTAAATGGAAAACGTTGCAGTAGGTGCTGACAAGTTTGCATTTAAGAGAAATAGTAATGGATGTTTCTAGAGTTTCTCATCTTATATTTCAATGTTGTTACTTTCGTCCTATTGTGTGGAACTGCAAAGTTGTTCAGAAGACTTGCTTCAGGTGACTGTAGTATTAGGTAGTGATTCCTATCTTGTTCTTGTAGTGTTTATGTTTACAATAGGTAGCACTGATTTTTCTTTATCTCTTAAGCAGGAGTGAAAATTGGTGTGCCTAGAAGCAGATTTTAAAGACAATTTCTCTTCAGAACATCTTTTTTCATACTGCCTGGTAAGCTGAGTATCTGATACACCATGGCAGCAACAGCAGTAAAATGGGTGATATCAAAGAGAACTAACTTGAAGCATTTATTTCCAATCCAAAGTAAGTGAGGTTTTTTAATGTTTAAAAAGAGTTTTAAGTTTTTACGTATAGTATAGAATATTTAAACCATTTTGTTATTCTATATGCCTGTTATTTGCAGAAAAGTTTGCAATAATAAAAAGGGTCAATACCTAAATGTCAATCAAAAGGGATATGGAGCTGGGTACGATGGTGCGTTGCTATAATCCCATGAGCTCTGGAGGCAGAGGCAGGAGGATTGCAAATTCAAGGGTACAGGCAGCTTGTATAACTTAACAAGACTGTGTCTCCAAAAAAAAAAAAAAAATCGAAATAGGGGTTGTAGTTCAATGCTCAAGGGCCTGGGTTCAATCCTCAAAACAACAAAACAATAAAATAAAAAATGGGCTAGGGGTGCAGCACATCGGTAGACTACTTGAAAAGTATGTGCAAGGACCTGGATTCAACCCCCAATACAGCCAAAAAAAGGGGAGGGATGGATAAATTAGGCTACCTTTTGACTGTGAATATCATGCAGCTGTTACTAACATAGAAAGATTGCCAAATAGAGAAAACAAAATGGTATTCAGAGTAATTTCTATTATATGATCATATTTGTGTCCTTAAAAGATGATTCACTATGTATGTGGGTGCATGTGCATATGCATAAATGCAAAGCAAAAAGATCTGGACTAAACAGTGGTTATTTATGTAGACCACAGTGGGATTTAGGTGAGAGACTAATGTGAAACATTTATACTTGGTATATTTACACTTGTTATATTTTTACTAGTTCCTTTTTTTTTTTTTTTTTTGAGACTGAGTCTCACTATGTTGTACAGACTAGTCTCAACCTTGCTATGAAGCCCAAGCTGGCCTCAAATTTTAGGATCTTCCTGTCTCAGCCTCCCAAGTGCTGCGATTGCAAGTGCATACCACCATGCCCAGCTAGTAGTTCTTGAAATCTGCAGATAAAAGGCAAATTCACCGTCCCATCTTCCAAAAACAATCATTATTAATTATTTTTATAGTACTGGAGGGTTAAACCTCACATATGGTTTTTGCAAGTGCTGTAGCACTGAGCCACACTTCCAGCCCTGTTTTCTTTTTTTTGTGTGCGTGGTACTGGGTGGTTGAAACCCAGGGCCCCACACATGCTTTTTGCAAGTGCTTAGCCACTGAGCCATGCTCCTAGCCTTCCAGCCCATTTTTTACTTTTATTTTGAGACACAGTCTCGCTAAGTTATGTAGGCTACTTCTGGCTTTGAAGTTGCAAACTTCCTGCCTCTGTCTCCCCAGTCACTAGGATTATAGGTGTATACCACTATACCTGGCTTCATTATTAATATTTTGATGTGTTCGATTTGTGGATGTAGCCATTTAACAAAATGTACTTTCTACTGTTCTTTTCCTTTTTTTTGGGTGGGGCAAGTGTTATACCACTGAACTGTACCCCTGGCCCCTTTTTAGTCTTTTTATCTTGAGACATGGTGTTAAGTTGCATAAGCTGCCTCTGGCCTCGAATTTGAGATCCTCCTGCCTCCACTTCCCAAGTGGCTTGGATTATAGGTGTGTGCCACTGCACCCAGCTTCTACCTTTCTTTTTTGAGAAACTGTATAATAGTTGATAGTCAAACTATCAGTGTACTGATAGTTACTATCAGTATAAGTAAATATAAAAATCTTGTTTCTTAGTCAACTGCTTTCGCTTTCCTTTTCCTTCATCTATGAATTCTGTTCTCTCATTTCTTTTCTCTTCTTTCTTTCTCCGCCCCCCCCACCCCCGTACTTGGGGTTTGAATCCAGGGCCTAGCACTACTTTGCACTGGGCTGCACCCCCTGCCCTTATTTTTTTTTTCAAGTCTTGAGACAGGCTCTTGCTAGGTTACACAGGCTCCCTCTAGCCTCGAATCTGCAATCCTTCTGCCTCTGCCTCCTGGGTTGCTGGGATTACAGGTGTGCACTACCACACCTGACCTGTTCTACCATTTCTAAAGTAGACATGGTTAGAAAGCTACAGTAGGTTTACTTTCTCTTATTTAGCTCTTAGCCAACTCTTTTTTGTGGTACTGGGGGTTGAACCTAGGGCCTTGAGCTTGCATACTTTGCAAGTGCTGGACAACTGAGCTGCTGCCCCCAGGCCATTTTTTTACCTTTTTAGACAGGGTCTCGCTAAATTACGCACACTGCCTCTGGTGTTGAACTTGTGATCCCCCTGCCTCAGCCTCCCAAGCCGCTGGGATTACAGGCGAGTGCCACTATGCCCGGTTTAGCCAACTTTTTGATACATCTCTGCCTGATCTTAATTTCTCTCTTCATGTTTCCTGCTCACTAGTATTTGTAATTGACGTTTGTTTGTTGAGTTAGGGGGAAAAGAGCTATTTGAAGACCAGGACAAAAAGGATTAAATACATAATTTGGCAGCATTTGAGGTAATGAAAAGCTGTTTTGCTCACTAAACACTTTTTTTCAATAGAATGTTCAAAACTTTGCTAAATCCTTCTTTCATAGGAAGTCTTCCATCCCTGTCCCCTCTACCTCCTTCCTCCTTTTTTAGGGATCCGAGGATTGTATTATTTATCATATCATATTCAAAATAAAATCAGCTTATAATTAAGTAAATACAGAAGAAGATTGCTACAATTTACAAGCTGGGCACTGTGGTGAACACCTGTAATCCCAGCCACTAAGGAAACTAAGGCAGGAGGATCCTGAGTTTGAGGCAGCCTTTGCAACTTAGTGAGACCCTGTCTCAAAATAAAAATGGGGCTGGGGATGCAGCTCAGTGGTAGAGTGCTTGGCAAGCATGTGCAAGGACTTGGGTTCAACTCCCCTGTACTGCCAAAATAAGGAAAAAAACCTTATAGTCACCTTTTGATTATCTAGGAGCATCTTTGTGCTTGCGAATTGAGAGAACGGCCCCTACTACTTAGCTTTCCACTTACTTTAACAGGAACCCAGCCCCAAGGCTGATGAGAAGTCAAATCTAATTAGTTTTTTCATAGTCTATGTGTTAAGACAGCAGTTAGTCTTCATACAAGTTAGTCTGCAAACTAGTTACTGTGCCCCTGCATAACTGAAAATTATATATCTTTTCCCTACTAGATTCCCTACTACATTTGTACTTTCTCTGTTGTGGTATCCCTACTGCCTCTTATCCATGATGGGAGTAAATGTTTGTTGAATTGATATGAATGGATTGGAATTATTGTTAGAATATCTACTGAACTAAGAGCTAATTTAGGTTATCCAAGTAAATCATCGTGTTATCACTCACTCATTGACTACCTACTTTTTTTTTCCTGGTACTAGAGGATTGAACCCAAGGTGCTCCACCACTGAGCTGCATCCCTAACCCTTTTTTATTTTTTATTTTGAGACAGAGTGTTGCTAAGTCATGCAGGCTGCCTCTGGTCTCAAACTCATGATTGTCCTGCCTCCACTTCCCAAGTCATTGGGATTGCAAGCATGTGCCACAGCATCCACCTAACTTCTATTCTTCTGAAGCCCCTGAGCTATTTAGTTCCTACTATAATTATTGTTGTTGAAAGTAAACTAAGTATTATTACGGTTATTATTGATGTTTTAGAAGAAAGGGAAGGACGTTAAGATTGAAGACAAAGCAAAATCCATGATTGAGAAAATACAATTAACAAAATAGAAAGGCCTACCTATATTCTAAAAGGGACGTTTAAGACTTTCTCAAATATATAGTCAACATGGGAATGTAGAATTTTATAGTTTTTTAAAGCATATGAAACCATTTGTTCCTTATAATAACTAACATAGTAGAAAAAAAGGGACTACAAAAAAGGTTTCACAATATCATGTGAAGCATTGATTGTGGGACATATAAAATAGACAACTGTGATAGAGGTTGAGGGAAGGGGGGTAAAAAGGATTGTACTTTTTACCTCCTCTCCAACGAACATTGGATTTACCTCTTACCAACTCCTGCTCATTTATTCATCTTTCAGAGGATCTTAGATCATCTCTACTGGAAAGGCTTTCTTGAACCTGCACAGCTGCATTGTGTTACTCCTCTCACTCCCAGTGCTCACCCACCTGAACAGCTTGTATTCTCTGTATTGGAATTGTTTCTTGTCTGTCTCTCTCACCAGCAGACTGCACCCATTTGAGGGCAGAGATTCAGTCTTATTTGTTGTTGAATCCCTAGTCACTGATATAGACTTGTTTTATAGCAAACAGTAAATATTGATTAAATGAATAAAATTAGCTAAAATTTATGTAGAGCATATGCTCAAGTTAACTAACTATTTTACTGTCTGGGGTTTTTGCAGATGGAGCTTTATCTTGTGCTTGTCATAAATCTACATTTTCTTCTCTTCCAGATGATTATAATTGGTATGTATTAAAATTCATTTGAAAAAATTAGTCTTACCTGTATCTGAAATGATTTAATTTTATTTTTTGCTTGCTTTTCTGGTAACTTTCTTTAATTTTGTTTTTAAAAATTATTTCAGTGATCTTATTTACATAGTATCTGAGATTATAAAAATTTTCAATAAAATTATCATCACTGTGTTTCAGTGAATAATTTATTATAAGACAGACATGCTGTTAGAAGTGCTATCTTTTCTCCTTGAAGCATGCTTTAGCTTTTTAGAAAAGTTAATTCATTTTTACAGTTTTCTCTTAGGGTTCATATGTATTATCTTAAGTAGTTATTTATCTTTTGCTTGACATTAATAATCCAAAATTACAAATACTGAATTCAGCACCATTTATTTGTTGTTTATTAAATTCTACTCACTATGCTAACAACTAGGAATAACACATGACATTGTTGTGTCTCTCTGCAGCAAAGTTTATGTGCTAAAACTACAATGTATTTTCTTTTTTTTTTCTATTTTTCTTTATTATTATTTTTTAAAATATTTTTTATTAATGGTACTGGAGATTGAACCCACGGTCTCACACATATTTTGCAAGTGTTCTGCCACTGGGCTGTACCCATAGCCCCCTTTTTATTTTTTGAGACATGGTCTCACTAAGTTACATAGACTACCTCTGGCTTTGAACCTGCAATCTTCCTGCTTCCGCCTTCTCCAGTTGCCGGGATTACAGGCGTGAGCCAATGTGCCCAGCTGCAATGTATTTTCTTAAGCCATGCGGTTTTTAGTGCAAATTTTAGTAAAAATATATTTTCTTTTCTATCTTTTCTCCTCAACCCCCAGTATTGGGGGTTTGAACCCAAGGCCTTGTATATATTAGACAGTTGTTCTACCACTTACCTGTATCCTCAGGCTCTTTGTTTTTATTTGAGACACAGTCTCAGCTAAGCATGGTGGCACAGCCTGTAAGCCCAGCAGCTTGGGAGGCAGATGCGGGAGGATTGCAAAGTCAAGACCAGAGGCAGTCTGCATAATTTAGCAAGACCTTGTCCCAATAAAGATTTTAAAAATGAGCTGGGGTGCAGCTCAGTGGTCCAGCACTTGCAGAGCATGCAAGCACAAGGCCCTTGGTTCAACCCCCAGTACTGCAAAAAAAAAAAAAAAAGAAAAAGAAAAAAGAAAAAGAAAGAGTAAGAAGGAAAGAAAGAAAGAAAAGAAAAGAAAAAATAGAGACACAGTCTGACCAAGTTTCGTAGGCTGCCTCTGACCTCAAACTTGTGATCCTCCTGCCTCAGCGTCCTGAGTCACAGGGATTACAGGCATGTACCATTGTACCAGTTTACTTTCTTCTTTTTTGACACTAGTTTTAATTGTACATTTAATGAATACTAAGTAGTTAGTGATGAAATTAGACTAGGTAACTTTTTTTTTTTAATCTGAACGGGTTGAGTCAAATAATATGTTTTGTATTATGTAAAGTGCCATTCTTCATCAAAAATTACCAGGTGCCACAGTACACACCTGTAATCCCAAGTGACTTGGGAGGCAGACGTGGGAGGATCATGAGTTGGAGGTCAGAGGCAATCTGTACAACTTAGTGAAACCCTGTGTCAAGGTAAAAAATAAAAAAAGGGAACTGCCTGCCGTGGTGCATCCCTGTAATCCCAACAATTTGGGAGATTGATGCAGAAGGCTCATAAATTTGGGGCTTGGAGGCAGCCTGTGGCATATAAAGAATGTAAAAGAGGCTTATAGTGTAACTCATGGTAGAGCACTTGCGCAGCATGTGCAAGGCCCTGGGTCAACCCCCCAGCACTGCCAAAAAAAAAGCGAGGCACAAGGGGTCAGGGCAGGATGCAGTTCAGTGGTCAGGCACTTGCCTAACATGCAGCTGGCCCTGGGTTCAACCCTCCAATACTACAAAAAAAAAAAAAAAGGAAAAAATCATTTGATAGTTTTGATAGTTGAAATGCTCATTGCAGTCATGTTATGGTACTCAGAAAATCATGGTAAAACAATCTAATGCTTTATCCTCTGATAGATAAAATACCCTTTATAGTTTAAGTACGAGTTATTTTGTTGTGGTAGTTACGATGACATATTTTGTGGGATGGTCTTAAGTTGTCTCCTGTGTTATGAGTACTGAGTTTGTTGATACTGTAATGTAGCATTTTCTCTTTGACAATTTATGATTAATTGTATTTCCAAGAGTAATTCTGCCTTGAATACATATAACTGTATTTCTAAAAATTCTTTTTAGTAAAGTAGAGCTTGCCTTGACTTCTGATGGCAGGACAATAGTATGCTACCACCCTTCAGTGGACATTCCATATGAACACACAAAAGTATGTATGAAAAAAATCTCATGTTGTTTTTAATTTGATGTTAGAAATATTCATACTTCCTTACAGTATCCGAAAGAAGGAGTTGTATGATTTCCTTTACTTACAGTTTATGTTGTCTTTTTGCTTTTTTATTTTACTATTTCTATTTTTCTCTTATTACATTTTCCTCTTTTAAAAGTTTTCCTCAACATACAAAATGAACCATTTAAACACAATTATGACATTGTTTTTCTGGTCTAAAAAATTTGGTAGATTTCTGGTTAAGGATAGGACACATCTGATGTAAAACTGCAAAACATCATCCCATATGATATACCCCATATTATAATCTAAGAAATTATGAAGAACTTGTATTTTGAAGTACTGTTTTATAACTTTTTTACTGTTGGTTCTAATAATCTTTTTAATTTTTGATGAATTTTTTTAATTTATTTTTTTCTAATAAGCTTACATGAGTATATATTTGAAGTGGCCTAGTTTAATTTTTTTCCTATTTCTTCAAAAGGCAAGGTACCTGGTAGAAGAGGGTTTGTATTTATTTTTCATATAATGTAGTTTGACCAAAGGCTTTTTATTATTTTGAGGAAAAAATAATTAGATGATGGTACATTTATTAATGTTATTTTTGTTAGGTGCCCTTGAGTTGGTATCTGACTCATACCGAGCCTATGTACAACAGGCAAAACACTATTGTCAGTGCTTCTCTGCTATTCACAGGGATTTCAATGGCTGATTGGTTTTTGAGAGTGTGTTACTGGGTCCTTCTCCTGAGCCTACAGTACCTGGTGTTCCCAGGCAGTCTCTCATCCAAGTACTAACTAGGCCTGACCCTGCTTAGCTTCTGAGATCTGACAGGATTGGCTGTTTTAGTGGTACAGCTGCAGGAACATTTATTACTACCTAACTTTAAAATTCATTAAGGCTGGAGTGCTAATTTGACAAAGTAGATTATTAATCTTTTGCTATTTATTTATTTATTTATTTATTTATTTATTTAGGTACTTAGGGGTTGATCCCACAGCACATGATTTTCAAGTGCTGCACCACTGAACTATATCCCCAGCCAATTTTTAATATTTTATTTTGAGACAGGGTCTTGCTGAGTTACACAGGCTCCCTCTGGCCTCAAACTCACAATCCTCCTGCCTCAGCCTCCCAAGTGTTGGAATTACAGGTGTATACCACCATGCTTGGCTAAACCATTTTTTAATCTTACCATTTTATCTGCCAACTGGTCGCCCAGACAGATATCATGGACACTAATCCAGGTCCTCTTTTGTTTCATTTTTGGTTAATGTTTAAGTGTATATTGGTGGCCTAAATAGGCCTAAGTCATGGATTTGAGGCCTGTAAACCCTCCAACTCACACTGTGTTGTGCCTTTTTCCATTTTTATCTTATATATCTTTGGTTGCCTGCAGCCATACCACTACGGCATCCATTCCCATCAGATCTTGGAAGCTAAGCAGCATTGGGTCTTGTTAGTATTTGGATAGGACAACTCCTGGGAATACTGGGTGATATAGGGTTAGGAGAAGTACCTGACAGCCCACTCCCAATAAACAATCAACCATTGAAAACCCTATGAATAGCAGAGAAGCACTGACAATAGTGCCAGGCATGGCACAGTGTCAGGTAGTGTTTCATCTGTTGTATCTAGTGTCTCTATGAGTTGGACCTGCCTCAATGGTATCTAACAACAACAACAACAACACCTTTGGTTACATGTTTTACCTTTGTTGTAGCAATTATTCCTGAGACACCCATTTCTAAGCCTCCAAACTCTCATCTCCATATGGCTTTTTATATCCCTGAATCTTACCACCCTATCCTTCTCAACTCTTAAAAATTTCTTATTATAAACTTAGAACTTACTGTCATTGATAAAATATCTCATAACCTTAACCTCTTCCAGAATGTTGCCTTCACTTTCTGGCTCTAATAGAGACCTGACTGTGCCCTGGGGACATTGCTTCTCCAGCTGTCTGTGTTGTGGCTGTTTTCTCTCCAGTAACCTATTACCAATAGGCCTAGATATAGTAGGTGTCCACGTAGCTCTTGATTGTCATATCCAGATCATTTCTCTCTGCTTGAACAATATCTAGCTTTATTACTTTAAGGGAGGCTTTTTTTTTTTTAAATGTCACAAGAGTCTCACTATCTAGCCCCTGTTGGCCTTAAATTCACTAAATATCCCAGGCTGAACTTGCAATCCTCCTACTTCAGCTGGGATTACAGGTGTGTGCCACCATGCGTAGGTGGTTTTGTAACTTTTATCATCAAACTATGCCATCTATTATCTTTTTTTTTTCTTGGTTGCTGTTATCTCTTAACACCCAGGTCATTTCTCCTTCTCTTTCCTTGGACTTTTCCTTGAAGGTTTCAGGCTTACCATCACACTCTCCAACATTGTTCCATCTAAAACATGATTGTTTTTCATATATGCAAGAAGAAATGTCCTTCCTACTTCTGTTTGATGTATATTTTATTAAAGTACTAATATTCTAAAGGTCTCTGTGAGTTGGACCCAACTTGAGGGCACCTAACAACAACAACAATATCCTAAAAATATTTTTCTAAAATTTAGGATTTCTACTTTAGGAAAAAAAAAAAGGTAAAAATGTAAATAAGCAAGCACATCTTTTTCATGGTTGATTTAGTGAAAATTTTCAAAAGTCAAATTTTTAAATACTTAAAGAAAAAAAGGGAAATTCAGGGTGACAGTCCTGAGTGTTTTGTAAAGTTGACATTCAGTTTTATTTTGGTTTTTCCATTTTACTGATGAAATATATACCTTTTCTTTGAACTTTACTTAAGGAATACTACCTTAAAAAAATTCTGAGTCTGCCAAGGGCACTTGGTATAGATTTCAAAGACTCCATTAATTCTAGTGTTTTTTATTCATGCATCTGAAAAAAATATTAAACCATACAAAGCAGAGAGAATTTATGGTATATTAGAATTAAGCCTGCTAGGATGTAGGAAGAGAGACAATAAGCACGTATTAACACTTGACAATAACTTTTTGATGATATTTCAAACATTTCATCTTTAGCAATACGTGTAAAAACCTCAGAGAGCAAACTGTGATTTACAGGTTCTGTCAAACTAAATAATGTTATTGTTGTTAGATGCCATTGAGTAGATACCTGACTCATAGTGACTCTGCGCACAACAGGCAAAACACTATTGTCAGTGCATCTCTGCTGTTCACAGGGTTTTCGATGGTGGATTGATTTTTGGGAGTGGGTTGCCGAATCTTTCTCCCAAAACTAAATAATAAGGGTAAATTATCCAAAATAGATTGTACAAGAGTAGCAGAGCTGTGCAATGGGAATATGAGTGCCATAGTAAACTGTGATTGTGTTCAAGGGGTTAAGATAAGGGAATGTTTCTAAAGGCAAAGTGAGGAGGACTACATAAGTTATTCTGAAACAACAGTCCCTGGCTACATGGATCAATAACAAGGATGGTGCCAGCCGAGACTGACCAGGCAGTTGTTGGGCAGACATTCTGGTGATGTAGCTTTTGGTGTAAGGTTGCAGCGGCCTTGTGCAAGGTTGTAGTTCTGGCAGTCTCTTGTGTTCTTGTTACCAGGCATATGTGCATTAGATGCCCTCCCTCAGCACCCCCAGCTTTATTTACTTACTTTTTGTTAGGGTTCGACACAAGTGACTATTTTGATTCTGACTACTTGCATAACTCTCATACTGTGTTTGCTAGTTCCTCTCAATTTATAACAGTAATTTACAAAGACACTAATACTTTCAACACAAGAGATGATCTTTTAAAATTACTTGTCTAAGGACTACTTCCTGTTTAAAATTCATTTATATCACTTTTTTCCTGTTTGGGGCTTTAAAAGAAATCTTAATAGCTATCCACTATTTCTTTCTTTTTTTTTTCCTCCCCAGTACTGGGGGTTGAACCCAGGGCCTCGCACTTGCATGCTTTGCAAGTGGTGGACCATTGAGCTGCACCCCCAGCCCAATTGTTTACTTTTTGAGACAACGTCTTGCTGTTACACAGACTGCCTCTGGTCTCAAACTTGTGATCTTCCTGCCTCAGTCTCCCGAGCCGCTGGAATTACAGGCATGCGCCACCACGTCTGGCTTACTAGCTACCTACTATTTCTTAAACTCTTCTTTTTTGCTGGGCATGGTGGCACATGCCTATAATCCTAGTGACTTGGGAGGTAGAGGCAGGAGGATCACAAGTTTGAGGTAACAGACAGTCTGCATAACTTAGCAATACCCTATCTCAAGATAAAAAAATTCAAAATGGACTGGGGAATTAGCCCAGTTGATAGAGTATTTGCAAAGTATGTATGAGGCCCTGGGTTCAACCCCCAAATATTGAAAGAACAAAACAAAACAAAACCCTCTTTTTGTTGTTGGTTTTTTGTTTTTTGAGACAGGATCTCAATGTGTAGCCCAGCCTGGTTTGGAACTCAGTATGTAGACCAGGCTAGCTTTGAACTCGCATTGATCCTCTTGCCTTTGCCTCCTGAGGTCTAGGATTACAGATGGGTGCCACCATGTCCAGCTCCATTTATTAGACTCTTTAAGAGTATGAGGGGCAGTAAGGCATACTATATATTATTATTTCACTTCATCCTCATCAAATTCTTATGAGATAGGTATTACTCCTCCATTTTACAGAAAAGGAAATTAGGAGTTTAAATAACTTGCCTAAGACCACAGAGCTACTAAGTGGCAGAATCAGAGACCAAAGCACATATTCTGAACCTTTTCATTATGCTTCCTTCTTATCCTCTACTATGGTAGGAGAGGATACTACACTATTAATAAGTAAATGGTTCCTCATTAGTCTGACTTTGAAGGCCTTTCACAATCTGGTTTCCTGAGATTCACTTTTTAAAATTACTTTCTTATTATATGTTCTTACCTGAGTTCCATTTCTTACTCATGTTTCTTATCTCTAATAGACTACTCTGTAACAAAGCTCTGACTTGACTTTCCTTCCACTTTTCACTGCTATCTTTGTTACTTTGCATTTCTGAAGTACTTATTCAATTATGCCATCCATAAATAAATATGTATTAAAGAGCTCATTTTCTTTCATGAACGTAAGTTAAGATATATGCCATACTATTTAATATAATGGTAGAATGTAGTCATTGTCAGTAATATTATATGAATAGAAACAAGGTGTCTATATTTGGATGTTTCATATCTTGTAAAGTCAGGTTTTCATTGTAATGTAACACGTGTGGTTATTCATAAAGCAAGGCAATGTTATCATTCTTAATACATTATTTGATATTTTTATTGTTACTATGTGACATTACTGAGTGCTATTATTACAAACATTAATATCATTTATAAGTTGATCCCCCAAGTCAGTGATTCTTAAGTGTTTTGGTAAGCTGCTGTTACTGATTGGAATATGTTATATCGCTTGTTTATCAGGGAGATGTATTTTATAGTAGCTAAACAAATGTCTTTGGGGAAAAATACTCAAATTACCATAAAGCATTATTTGATGGCATTTCAGTTATGTTGGGAAATTTTCTGGTTTCATTGGATACAAGAAATATCATTTTCATAGCTGAGTGCTGTGGTACATGCCTGTAATCCCTGCAATTCAGGGCACTGAGGCAGCGGATTGTGAGTTTGAGGCCTGAGGCAGCCTATGTAAATTAATGAGACCTTGTCTCAAAAGTAAAAAGTAAAAAAGGGCTTGGGGGTGCAACTCATTGGTAGAGCACATCGCTAGCATGCATAAGGCCTGTGTTCAACCCTCTAAAGAAATGTTATTTTCAATGAAAATTTTTTCATTGTATCTCTTCCTAATAATAGATAATGTAGCCTGTAAACTTTTTGAGATGGGTTCTTATCTTGCTATGTAGCCCAGAATGGCCTAGAATTCACTTTTGTAGCTCAGGCTGGCATTGAACTCACTATCCTTTTCCTTAGCTTGCCTAGTACTAGGGTCATAGGCACGTGACACCCACCCAGCTAGACTATAAACCTTTAAATTAAAAAATAATAATGGGCCCAAGTTATACTTTTAGTAAATATAAACTAAACTACGTAATAAATATAAACTAATTGGTACATATAAACTAAACTCCGGATTACAAGTACTTTACTATTGGAAAGATAATTTTGAATAAGAACCTTATTATTGGAAAAGAAACCTAAAATTTGTTATGAGAAGAAAAATATTTCTGACTTCATTGAATAATATAACTAAGCAAATCTGTTCTAATAGCTTACTTACCTACCGTGACACACTGCAATGAATTAGTGAGAGTAGTAATTATTTCACTGTAAACCCAGTCAAATCCTTGCTAACATTTCTACATTTTGATAGTGTTTATTTTGGATTATTTTGTAGCCTATCCCTCGACCAGATCCTGTGCATAATAATGAAGAAACACATGACCAAGTGCTGAAAACCAAATTAGAAGAAAACAATGAATGTCTTCAGCAAGGACCCATGATAGAACAACTTAGCAAAATGTTCTTTACTACCAAGCATCGTTGGTATCCTCGTGGACAGTAAGTTTTCTTTTCTTTCTTCAACTCCCACTGTGGCCACTAAATGAATGCATAGCTTTCTTTACATTAACAACTTCAGAAATGGTATTGTGCGTGGGGAAATCACCCTAAGTATGAGTGCATATGGTATTGTGCTTCTAAATCTACATGTATTATACTTAAAATGAAAAAATATTTCATTTTTCCTTAGTTTAATTTAACTATTTTATTTATTTATTTATTTTGCTTTTTCAAGACAGTCTCACTATGTAGTTCAGATTGGCCTAGAACTCACGATCCTTCTACCTCAGCCTCGTAGTTCCTCGGATTACAAGCATGTGCCACCAACGCCCTGCTACATTTTTTTTCTTTATTTTAGTAAGAGAATTTAACCAAAATTTTCAGTGGCTTTTGTAAGAATTTATGAGAATTTCTTCTATTCTATGATAGTGATGTAGTGTGTTGTTTTATTCATCATCCTGATGAATAATTGATCTTTGCTCATTCCTTCATCCATTTTTTTAACAGATTTTGAGTTATTGCAAAAAAGTTGGGGTACAGCAAATAATCGAGCAGCATATATTGTTCTTAGTTCCTTTAGAAACTATAGTTACCCTTCTGTTTACAAGTGCTCACATCAGTTCTTACACTCAAAGTGGCTTTAATTAGTTTAATTTTCCTTTTTTCTTGTTTTTTTTTTCTTGTTTTTTTCTATTCTTATGATGCTGGGGATCAAACCCAGGGCCTCATACATGCTAGGCAGTCACTCTACCACTGAGCTGCACCCTCAGCCTAGACTCTTCTTTCATATCTGACTTCTTTCTTTTTTTTTTTTTTTTTTTTGCTGTACTAGGGGTTGAACCCAGGGCCTCGTGCCTGCATGCTCTGCAAGTGCTGGACCACTGAGCTGCACCTCAGCCCATTTTTTTTACTTTTTGAGACAGGGTCTCACTAAATTACGCAGACTGCCTCTGGTCTCGAACTTGCGATCCTCCCGCCTCTGCCTCCCGAGCCACTGGGATTACAGGCGTGTGCCACCACGCCCGGCCATCTAACTTCTTTCAAACCAAACTATGAGGTGGTCTTTGTTGTTTATGTTTGTTTGAGCAATGTCTGTTCTTATTCACTTGGGTAACCCAGAAACTACCACTGGGCTGGCACACTTACAGCAGGATGCATTTATGGAACTAATGAGTATCTGTTCATCAAACTGCTCTACTAAGTGCTAGATGATCAAAATCATCATCTCTGTAAGTTGCTTACAGTTAAATGATGAAGATAATGGAGTAAATAAACAAAAAATAAAAATCAAGTGTGATTGAGTCCTCAAGGATGGTTCAGAGATACATATGGTGATTGGTTAAAAAGCTTCAAAAGAGGAACAGCATGTGATATAAAGTATGCTGGGAAAATTGAAAGTAGTGCAGATTGGATGGAAGCTATAACATAAGGAGGAAGAAAGTAGGAAGGATATTATGAAGGATTTTATGTTGAGGAATTTTAAAACATGAACTAACATGTCCAATATTTACACATTAGAAAATCATTATGGAGGATATGTTTTTTGGATAAGGTGATACTAAAGAAAGACTGGAGTCAAGGAGATCTGTTAGGAAACTGTTACAATAGTGAAAAATGTTGAAGATCTAAGAAAGTTGAGTGTGGTGGCACACATCTGTAATGCCATCACTCAGGAGGCTGAAGCAGGAGTATCAAGTTGAGTTGGAGGCCAGCCTATGTTACACAGTGAGACCCTATCTCAAACAAACAAATATACAAACAAAAGGTGAAGATCTAAATGGACCACTACTGGGAATAGAAAGGGAGAAAATAGAAGAGGATTGGTATTTTAAGAATTTTAATTAACATTAGTGGGTGTACAATAGGGAGAGAGTGGGAAGAGAGAGAAAGCCTCTCATTTGTGATTTGTGTATTTTGGCAGATGGTGGTGCCATTTATGTGAATGGGGACACAAATTTGGGAGTGAGGAGGGTGAACCCATTGTTGATTATGTTGAGTCTGAAGAGTCTGTGGATCATTTGGTGGGGAACAATTCTGAAAACAAGTGGATCTGTGGATCCTGCAACTCAGTTTACTCTTAGTTTTTCTTTGGAAGATACCTCCTCCCTTATCTTTAGTTATGATAGGTTCCTCAGGGCACTGCTTTGTACTATATATTTTGGTGAAGTTCACTCTGAGAGATTATATAGATGACATGCAACCCAATCTCTTGTATAATTTTTTTTATTTCCTTGGTCTTAGACTCAGTATCATTATCCTTAGAATATGTCAAACTAGAGTTCTTTCTGTACTGGGATGTAGCTCAGTTGGTAGAGCACTGCTCTGCAGTCTTTGGGGTCCCGAGTTCGATTCCCAGCACCGCAAAAATGGGAGAAGGATGTGGCAACCCACTCCCAAGGCAATCCCGAAACAATCTGCCATTGAAAACCCTATGAGGGTCGCTATGAGTCGGACACGACTCAACGGCACCTAACAACAACAACAACAACAAGAGTTTTTTCTAAAGTTTTATTAATTATAATAAAACAGATTTTTTTTCCTGGCTAAAAAAGCCCCTCCCTTAACAATTTCTGTACTAAAGTTAATGTTTCTGTTTCCCAAGGAAAAAAAAATATTTTACTTTGGCTAACATGGTCTTTCATTTCATGCTTCTACTTTTTTTTTTTTAAATCTCCTTCCTTGATTTTTCTTTCTTTTTTAGTACTGTATTTATGTATGCTATCTGGATTTTTGCCTACCTTTGTTGCTGTAAGTTACAGTGTGTGAAAAACTAGCAAACCATTCTATAAACTTTTATCTTCAGTCATTATTGTATTCTAAGATTTTTTTCTGTGATTTATAACATCTCTCAAGTTTATCTATTATTTTTGTCGATATTTGAGTTCAAGCCTCATCTTGAACTTTTATAATGGCTTTTATTACTTGTTTTCTTCCTGCATGTTCCATATTGTTGCAGTCTTTTGTAAACATTGCTTATAACCAAGTCACTGAAGTTGTGAAAATCCTCTAAAGGTGTGTCACATGAGGGGGTAAGACTGAAGGCAAGAAAACTATTAAAAGCCTTAAAACCAAACATGTTATCTTCAAACATTTGTATCTAGTACCCTACCTATGTTTAATCTTATTTGCTTATTTAATTTTATTACTGCTAATTAGCTTTTGACAACTAATTAACTTAATCTCCTGGTTTGTCTTTTCCCATTAGGATTATGAAGCATTTTCAATTGTAAAAAGACTGTAATTAGATGGAATTTATTGTTCCAATATCTATCCTTATATAGAGCTCAGATGGCTGGGGTTTAGCTCATTTGGTAGAGTGCTGCTCTGCACTTTCTGAGGACCTTGGTTTAATCCCAGCACTGCAAAAATGGGAGAAGGATGTGGCAGTCCGCTTCTGAAACAATCAGCCATTGAAAACCCTATGAGGGTCCCTATAAGTTGGACCCAATTCAACAGCACCTAACAACAAGGAGCTCAGCAGGAAAAAACCCAGATACTAGTTGACATGCAGAAAGATAAGTTTTACCTGGAATCATTGTCCTTTCAAATCATTCAACAAGTATTTAGTATTTCCATATATATTTTGTATTAATGTAATTTAAGCCATTTGCAAGTACTGGTTTTTAGATATCAGAGTCCATTTCTCCTTAAATCTTAGGCAATATATAGAAGAATGATTTACCAGTATTTCACAACTTTTAGATTATAGCAATGAAAAGAATAGGACTGAGTATGAATTTAATAACGGGGGATATATAACCTTTTTTTAAAGACACTTTTATTTAGAGGTATAAAGTGTTCTTCCCTCTGCTCTGTTTCCCACAGGTAAATGCCATTAACTTCGACCTGTGTGATAGCCTTACCTCATATGTACTCAATTTTGTACCTTTTTTTTTTTTCCAAGTACTGGGTTGAATTTAGGATCCAGTGCATGCTAGGCAAGTGTTCTACCACTGAGCTTCATCCCCAGCCCCCTTTTATTTTTATTTTTTTATTTTGAAGCAGGGTCTTACTAAGTTGTATAAGCTGCCTCTGGGCTTGAACTTGCAATCCTCCTGCTTCAGCCTCCTGAGAGGCTGATATTACAGGCATGTGCCACTGCACCTGGCTATTTTGATTGTTTCTTTTTTATTTTTATTAGACAGGGTCTCATTGTATACTCCAGGCAATTATTCTGCCTCAGCTTTCTGCGTCGATGGGATTATAGGTGGGTTCCACAGTGCGTGGCAAATAAACTACCTTGAAGTATATTTTAGACAGAAAAAAAATTCACCAGGTTTTTTTCTTTTTTAATTGTTTTTTTGAGACAACATCTTGCTGTATAGGCCAGGCTGGCTCAGAACTCATATGGAGACCAAGCTGTCCTTGAACTACTATTGATCCTCCTGCCTCAGGCTCTGAAGTACTGGGATTACAGGTGTGCACTAGCATACCTGGCAAAATTCAACAATTTTAAGTATGCAATGTTAAGTATTGACAAAATATACAGTTTTATAATTACTACCACAATCATAATAAATAGTATTTAATCACTCCAAAAGTTCCCATGTTTCCTTTTTCAATTAGTTCTCTCCCTTTAACCTCCACCCCTAGCAATCACTGACCTATTTCCTATCACTGTAGTTTTACCCTTTCTAGAATTTCATATACAGTAAGTAGAATATTAACCTTTTGTGTCTGGCTTATTTCACTTAGCATAATGCTTTTGAAATTTATCCATGTTGTGTATATCAAGAGTTTGTTTCTTTTTATTTCTGACTGATATTTCCTTGTATGGATGGACTATAATTTATCTACCAATTGATGGACATTGTGTGCTCTTTGTACTAATTGGCTTATATGAATTAGTCTACATAAATATTTAAGTACAAGTTCTTAAATTGACATATTTTTATTTCTTCTGGGTAAATTCCTAAGTGTAAGTTTATTAAGTCATATGCTAAGGGAATATTTAAATTAATAAGACACTGTAAAAGTGACTGAACTATTTTATATTCCCACCACTAGTATGCCATAGTTCTAATTGCCTGACATCCTCCCTAACACTTAATATATTTAATTTTAGTTATTCTGTTGGGTGAGAAGGAGTGTTTTATTGTGCTCTTGTTTCTCCAGTGACTAATGATGTTGATAATTTTTTCATATGACAGTTTGTTTGGGATGGGGTTTGTTGTTGTTGGTGGTGGTAAAGTATTTTGCCTGTTTTTTAAAGAGCAGATTGGTTATAAGGTATAAAACTTGTGGATCAGTGTGCTTTCTGAAATATGCTCTGTGTAAATATTTCTGTCTTCTTTTACTTTTAACGCATCTTTGTCTTTATTTTTAAAATGAGTTTCTTACTGTCAACATCTATTTGGACCTTCTTTTTTATCCAACCTGACTTAAATGCCACCTATTATTTCAACATCAAACTGTCTTAAATCTTTTATCCTTTGAATTTCAGTACTCTCACTTTTCCCCTGCCATTTGCTCTTAGCTTACTTCCTTCATGAAACTTCATGTGATTAGTCACTTTGAATAGTTACCCTTGTTAGCATAGCTATATATAACTATAGTTTATTACATGTTGTTGTTAGGTGCCGTCAAGTAGTGAGCCTGACTCATAGCAACCCTACATACAACAGGTGAAACACTATCGTTAATATTTCTCTGCTATTCATAGGGTTTTCAATGGCTGATTGTTTTTTGGGAATGGTTTGCTGGGTCCTTCTCCCAAGCCAACAGCACCTGGTGTTCCCAGGCAGTCTCCTGTTCAAGTGCTAACGAGGCCCAACCCTGCTTAGCTTCCAAGATCTGACAGGACTGGATACCATAGTGGTGTGGCTGCAGGAACAGTTTATTACATATCTATTACTATATTCCCTGCAGGCACATTTTATTACTCCCAAGCCTACAGCACCTGGTGTTCCCCGGCAGTCTCCCATCCAAGTACTAACCAGGACCAACTCTGCTTAGCTTCTGAGATCTGATGGGACTGGACGCCACAGTGGTGCGGCTGCAGGCAATATAGTAATAGACATGTAATAAACTGTGCCTGCAGGCAATATAATAATAGATATGTAATAAATTGTTCTTATAGCCATAAAACTATGGCGCCCAGTCCCATCAGATCTCAGAAGGTAAGCAGAGTTGGGCCTGGTTAGTACTTGGATGAGAGATTGCCCGGGAACACCAGGTGCTGTAGGCTTGGGAGAAGGACCCAGCAACCTATTCCCAAAACACAATCAGCCACTGAAAACCCTATGAATAGCAGAGAAACACTAACAACAATTACTATATTAACCTTTTTGTTCTTTATATCTTTTGCCTCTGGATTATTCTGTCTTGATCAGGAATTCATCTTGTTTTATTTTATTTATTTTTGGCAGAGCTAGGGTTCCAACATCTATTTGGACTTTCTTTTTTATCCAACCTGACTTAAATGCCACCTATTATTTCAACATCAAACTGTCTTAAATCTTTTATCCTTTGAATTTCAGTACCCTCACTTTTCCTCTGTTTAGTAATTTTCTACAAGACTCCTAGTACAGTATCCTTAATACAACACAGAGGTCTGATGGGATAATATCTCACCTAATTATCTCCACAGCTTCTTTAAGTTATTTAGTTCCTCTTTGTTTGTACTTCATTTATGGTAGTCTTTGGGATGATCCCCTGATAAATTTCCCATTGATTCTTAGAAATTTTATTTCCGGAATTCAGGTATCAGTTTATGTGGGTTTGTCCAGTTTTCATTTTATTTAGCTAAGTCATAGGTAGGTATTGATGTTCTTATCATGTTGCTGTTGCTGTTAGGTGCCGTTGAGTCGGTATCTGACTCATAGCGACCCTCTGTACAACAGGGGAAACACTATTGTCAGTGCTTCTCTGCTGTTCATAGGGTTTTCAATGGCAGATTGATTTTTGGGAGGGGGTTGCCAGGTCCTTCTCGCAAGCCTACAGCTTCTGGTGTTCCCAGGTGGTCTCCCATCCAGGTACTAACCAGGCCCGACCCTGCTTAGCTTCACGAGATCTGACGGGATCGGATGCCACAGGGCTACAGCTGCAGGCGTTCTTATCATAGGTAGGTAATAATGTTGTTCTTTATCATAGGTAGGTAATGATGTTCTTCTTTATCATAAGCAGATAATGATGTTTTTCTTTTACTACTTATTTATTTATTTAGTAGTATTGGGAGTTAAACTCAGGGCCTTGCACATGCGAGGCAAGTGCTCTACTACTGAGCCATACCACCAACCCCACCAACCTTCCTCACCTTTTTTTTTTTTTTTTTTTTTGTGGTACTGGGGTTTGAACCCAAGGCCTCGCGCCTGCATGCTCTGCAAGTGCTGGACCACTGACCTGCACCTTCAGCCCATTGTTTTTTTACTTTTTGAGATAGGGTCTCACTAAGTTACACAGACTGCCTCTGGTCTCGAACTTGTGATCCTCCTGCCTTCGCCTCCCAAGCCACTGGGATTATAGGCATGTGCCACTGCGCCCGGCTCCTTCCTCACCTTTTTAAAAATTATCTTTTTTTTTTTTTATTAAAAATTATCTTGAGACAGGGTCTCATTAAGTTATGCAGGCTGCCTCTGGCCTCAAACTTGCAATCCTCCTGCCTCTACCTCTTGAGTAGCTGGGAGTAGAAGAGTAGGCCGTGGTGCCTGATTTCTTTATCAGATTCCTAATCAAGGTTAGCAAATCCCTTATGATCCAAGGGTGTTGCTCCACCTTATTCAGTCTTGAGCTGCTTGCATCTAATTATTGGCCTCATCCAAAGTGAGTGACCTGGGAGTGTAACCAGTATGAATGTACTGAATTGATGATGAAATAGTCTGTTGACCAAAACTGATTACATTGTCTCAGATCTGAAATTCCAAAGTTAAAATTGTTACTGTTAAACTTATGAATTGTATTTTGCGTTCTTCCTAATTTTGGTGACTATGTTTACTTTAGGTTGACAATTCAGATTTCTCTTGGGTTTGGGCTTCATACCAAGACTTGAGTGCTAGAACTGTTTGAATTCTTCCATAGGAGATGGGTGATAAGGAAATCTGGATGTTGGGTTTGGGATTAATGTGAAATTTTAGTTCTCCACTCTCTGCCTTTGCCCAAGTGACTATTTTTATATTCACTATACAAAGGTTGATATTTAAAGGTAGCATATTTGTAACTATGAGGCTTCTGCTACTTCCTATGTAATGGCATTACAGGAGATGAAAATAAATTTAACTGAGTTAGCCCCAAAATTATGTTTACCTAAAGTTTTTGGGGCTCTTTGAAAGGTATCCCTTATGCAAATCCTTTTGTTTTACATTCCTTACAGGAATTTGTAATTAGTTGTTGAGGATGCGATTTCAAATTGCATTGCCCTCTGTAATTAGTTGTTGAGGATGCGATTCCAAATTGCATTGCCCTCCACAGCTGCCCAAAGGGGATCTCCTTCGGGCTTTTAAGTATTGCCATTACTCAGGAAGCAGGGTGTGTCAGTGCCCTCAGTTGCCAGCATTTGTATACAAGCTCTTCCTTTCTTCAGTTTTCCTCAGTTGTCATCGAAAAAAGTTAAAAGTAATGGAGCATTTTTCCCAGCATAATTCTTCCTAGAACACATCATGTCAGCAATCTTGAAAAGTTCCTTAAAGTACTTAAAAGAGTTTAACTCCTTAAACTTCTATTACTTTTCCTATTAATTCAACATTAATAACTTTGTTGAAACTTCTATACATTTCTAGAGTTCATGTACTATTTTTTTTAAAACTAGTTTCCTTTTATTTTTCCTGTCTCTAAATTTCATAGTATCCCAAGGATCAGTCCCTGGACCTCTCCTCTTTTCTGTCCTATTCTCTGTGACAGTGACCTCATCAGCCTCATGGCTTTAAATACCATCTGCTTGATAATGACCCCTAAATCTTCCTTGACTTCTAATTTCATGTATCCACTTACCTACTTGACATATCTAGTAGTCATCTCTGTTGTTGTTGTTGTTAGGTACCATCGAGTCAGGTCTGAATCATAGTAACCCTATGTACAACAGAACAAAACACTATCCAACACTGTACCATGCTAGCATTATTGTCAGTGCTTCTCTGCCATTCATAGGGTTTTCAACGGCTGATTGTTTCTTTGGCAGTGGGCTGCTGAGTCCTTCTTCCAACCCTGTAGCACCCAGTATTCTTAGGTGGTCTCTTATCCAAGGACTAACCAGGCCTGACCCTGCTTAGCTTCTGAGATCTGACCGGATCAGATGCCACAGTGGTACAGATGCAAGCAGTCATCTCTAGGTGTTTTTTTGTTTGTTTGTTTGTTTTCTGGATGAGGAGCTGAACCCAGGGCCTTGTGCATACTTTTACAGGCTCTGCCACTCTGCCTATAACTCTGCCACTGAGCTGTACCCCCAGCCCACTTTTTACTGCCTGTTTTTTGTTTTTGTTTGTTTGTTTGTTTGTTTTAATTTTAAGTCAGGATCTCACTAAATTATGCAGGCTGCTTCTGGCCTAAAACTTGGATCCTCCTGCCTCTGTCCCAAGTTGCTAGGATTACAGGCATGTACCACCGTGCCCGGCTGTCATCTCTAGCTTAGTGTGTTTCTCACTGTGTTTCTGATGGTCCCCTGCAAACCAGTGTCTGCAGCCTTCTCTTCCTCACTTAATTCCAGCTCCAGTCTTCTAGCTGGACTACTAAAGAACTACTTTAATATTTTCCCACAGAGGCAACAAAAAACAGGTACTATTATCTGTAAAAAACAGATTTGAAGACCTAGTTTAGTACAAGGCAGAAGATAATGTTCTATTCTGGATTAAGAACTGTGGACCAGTATTCCAGATGGCACTGAATCATTGTGTAACTTTAGAAGAGTAACAATATGTCTTGGTTTGCCACAAATAGTCTCAGGTTAACTCTTGTGCTTGTATGTTTGTTTGTTTGTTTGTTTGTTTTAGACAGTTTCCCTACCTTGCCCAGGCTGGCCTAGAACTCAGGATTCTCCTGCCTCTGCCTCCTGAGTCCTGGAATTTCAAGCATATGCCATGATACCTGGCTTATTTTGTTATTATTAATAGTGTCTGCTCTTATTCTTTAAAGGATACTAGTCTGGGTGATAGATTAAAAGGTCACCCTTAAATTAACAAATGTATGAGAGCCAAGGAATGACCTTGAGTATATCCAACCTGACTTCAGAGACCATCTTAAGAACAGATTTGATGTATTAGATACTAATGATTAAATACCAGACAAGTTGTGTCATGATATCAAAGACATGAGGAAAGTAAAAGGTTATTAAAAAGACAGGAAAAAATGAAAAGACCAAATTACATGTCAAAAGAGATTCTGAAACTTGGCCCTGAAGGGTGAGCAGCTAAAATATAAGGAAGACATGATGGCGTTAAAGAACTAAACAGAAGATTTCAAGGGGTAGCTCAAAAAGACAAAATTAAACATTATATTGACATGTGTAAAGAGCTGGATATAGAAAACGAAAGAGGAAGAATATGCTTTGTTTTACTCAAGCTTAAGGAATTGAAGAAAAAATTCAAGCCTCGAATGGCAATAGTGAAGGATTATACAGGAAAATATTAAATGATGCAGGAAACATCAAAAGAAGATGGAAGGAATGCACACAGTCATTATATCAAAAACAATTGGTGGGTGAACAACCATTTCAAGAGGTTGCATTTGATCAGGAACCAAAGGTACTGAAGGATGAAATGGAAGCTGCTTTGAAGGCATTGGTGAAACACAAGGCTCCTGGAATTGATAGACTACCAAGAGAGACGTTTCAACAAACAGATGCAGCACTAGAGGTGCTCACTTGCTTATGCAAGAGATTTGGAAAACAGCTACCTGGCCAACTGATTGAAACAGATCCAAATTTGTGCCCATTCCCAAGAAAGAGGATCCAACTGAGTGCAGAAATTATTGAATGATATAATTAATATCTCAAACAAATAAAATTTTGCAAAAGATCATTCAAAAGCAACTACATCAGTGTATAGACAGGGAACTACTGGAAAGTCAAGCCAGATTCAGAAGAGAATGTGGAACCAGAGACATCATTGCTGATGTCAGATGGATATTAGCCAAGCAAAGAATACCAGAAAGATGTCTATCTGTGTTTTATTGACCTTGCAAAGGCATTTGTGTGGATCACAACAAATTATGGATAACACTGCAAAGAGTGGGAATACCAGAGCACTCAGTTGTACTCATGAGGAGTCTATGCGTGGACCAGGAGGCAGTCATTCGAACAGAACAAGGAAATACTGCCTGGTTTAAAGTCAGGACAGGTATACATCAAGGCTGTATCCTTTCACCATACCTCTTCAGTCTCTATACTCAGCAAATAATCCCAGAAGATGGATGTTATGAAGAAGAACGCAGCATTAGGATTGGAGGAAGACTCATTAACAAATGACACAAGGTTGCTTGCTGAAACTGAAGAGGATTTGAAACATTTTCTGATGAAGCTCAAAGAACACAGCCTTCAGTGTGGATTGCACCTTAACATCAACAAAAGAAAAATCCTTACAACTGAGTCGGTAACCAGCTTCATGATAGAGAAAACATTGAGGTTGTCCAAGATTTTTCTTTACTTGGTTCTGCAGTCAACACCCATGGGAGCAGCAGTCAAATCAAAAGATGCATTGCATTGAGAAAAGCTGTTGCAAAAGACCTCTTTAAAATGTTCCAAAATAAAGATATCACATTGATGACGAAGGTGTGCATGACTTATGCCATGATATTTTCAGTTGGATCATATGCTTGTGAAAGCTGTATATTGAATAAGGGAGATAGGAGAAGAATTGATGCTTGTGAATTGTGCTGGACACAATAATTGAACATACCGTGGACTGCCAACAGACTCATCCTAGAGGAAGTGCAACCAGAGTGCCCCTTGGAAGCAGGGATGGCTAGACTGCGTTTAACATATTTTGGACATGTTGTCAAGAGTGACCAGTCCCTGGAGAAGGACATCATATTTAGGAGAGTAATGGGTCAGTGAAAAAATGGAAGACCCTCAGCCAGATGGGTTGACACAGTTTCTGCAGCAGTGGACTTAAACATAAAAAAGATCATGCTCATGGCACTGTGTCAAGGAATGTTTTGTTCTGTTGTACATAGAACTATGAGTCAAACCTGACTCACCGGCCCCTAACAACAAGAACAACAACTGATGATTGTAATGTATATCTAAATTCATACATGAGCTAGGCAACATGGTGCCTGCCTGTAATCTAAATGACTCTGGAGGCAGATTCAGGAGGATGACAAGTTTGAGGCTAGAGGCAGCCTATACAACTTAGCAAGGCCCTGTCTCAAAAAATAAAGGGACTTGGTGCAGTTCTGTGGTGGAGCATTTGTTTAACATGCACAATCCTTGGATTCACATCCCCCCCCCCCCAGTACTGCAAAAAAGAAAGGAGGGAGGGAACAAGGAAGAGAAGACAGAAAATGAAAGAGGGAAGGAAAGAAAGGAGGGAGGAAAAGAGGGAAGGAGAGAGGGAGAGAGGGAAAGAAGGAAGGAGAGAAAGAAAGAAAAAAAGACAGACAGGTTTATACATGATAAGAAGTCTGTAATGCTATTTGACATTTATTGAACATGTTTTAGAACATAACTTTGTGAGGCTTAGTAGTAAAAGGATCTCAGGTAAAAATGTCCCAAAACAATTTTAGTCAGTCTTGAATAATAATATAATTGAGCAGTGTTTGCTGAATCACATAATCTTCTATGTGCCAATCAATGTAAATGCATGTAGAGACATTTTCATAAGTAGTAGAATGCTATATGTATTTTCAACAATGTATGCTTCCGTGTTTGCATAGATGTTTTATTCTTTTCAACTTAATTTCCATATTTGTCATATTTTCAAAAAAATTGATTTTACCCATCACCGCCTCCCAAAAAGTGAAAATCAGAAAAAACAGTATGTAGAAGAGTTGCCTGTACAGAACCTTAAGATAAGAAAAAAAAAATGCTTTGATATCTTGACTACAACAACTATATGGCATAAAGTACATATCGTTTCATTTATGATATAAAAGTCATTAAATTGAGCCAGGCATGTTGATGCATCCTCTAACCCCAGCACTCAAGAGACTGAGGAAGGATGATTGTGAGTTTGAGGCTAGCCAAGGCTACATAGTGAGACCCTGTCTCAAACAGCAAAAATAAATAAACTAAAATAAAATAAAAAATCTTTAAATTGAGTGCACATTACCAAAATATGAAGGAACAAAAAAATCTCATGACTAGCATAGCAAAATCTGGTCATAAGGGAATTTTTTAAGCGTTGTTGTTGTTAGGTGCCTTCGAGTCGGTATCCGACTCATAGCGACCCTCTGTACAACAGGGGAAACACTATTGTCAGTGCTTCTCTGCTGTTCATAGGGTTTTCAATGGCAGATTGATTTTTGGGAGGGCGTTGCCAGGTCCTTCTCGCAAGCCTACAGCTTCTGGTGTTCCCAGGCGGTCTCCCATCCAGGTACTAACCAGGCCCGACCCTGCTTAGCTTCCGAGATCTGATGGGATCAGATGCCACAGGGCTACAGCTGCAGGCTTTTTAAGCATACTCATCACAAAAATACATTTACTCTGTACAAATTTTCTTAAATCAATAAAGAAAAGTAAATATAGCGAAGAAAAATCTACAAAGTCAAATCACTCAAAAAAAAAAAAATCAGGTTTGCTTTTGGTTTTGTTTTGTTTTCTGAAATAGACTTTTGATATGCCGGTCACACTAGCCTCAAGGGATGAGATTATAGATGTGCACAACCCCTAGCTCAAAAGGAGTCATTGTTAACAATGCATTTCTGTTCTCTATATTTGTACATAAGTTTGGGCTGGGGTTTAGCTTAGTTGGTAGAGCGCTGCTCTGTTCTCTCTGAGGCCCTGGGTTCGATACCCAGCACGATAAAAATGGGAGAAGAATGTGGCAATCCACTCCCCAAACAATCCCTGAACAATCAGCCATTGAAAACCCTATGAGGGTCGCTATGAGTTGGACCTGACCTGACAGTACCTAACAACAACAACATCCCTCTCTTAATATTTTAATTATTTTTCTATGTTGCTTTAGGAGAGATTTCTAGAAGAGGAATTAAAGGTTGAACTTCCCTAGTCTGAAATCCAGAATGTTCCAAAATCTAAAACTTTTCGAGCTCTGACATAGTGCCACAGTGGAAAATTCCACACCTGACCTTATAAGGGTTGCAATCAAAATGAGCCCACACTAAATATACTCTACAAAATTATCTTCAGATATGTGTATTAAGTGTATATGAAATATAAACAAATTTCATGTTTAGACTTGGGTCTCATCCCCAAGATATGTTGTTATGTATGTGTAAATATTCCAAAACTCAAAAAAATCCAAA
>VMDO01011969.1:0-64312 GCA_007922755.1 Pedetes capensis | reverse complement strand
CAAAAAGTAAAAAAAAAAAAAAAAAAAAAAAAGAAGAGGGGGAACATCAGAGGGCCAAAACACTTAAAGACAAAAGATCCCAAGGCCCCGATTAAAAACCACAACCTCACAAAAAAAAAAAAAAAAAAAAAAAAAAAAAAGAAAGAAAAGGAAAGAAAAGAAAAGCCTCTTGCCTTACAAGAGCTTTGAGTGTCTTTACCTTTTCCTGTGCACAAGTAAGGCTGCTCTGAGTCCTCTGGATTCCTCCTCCCAACCTTATTTGTTTACATTTGTGATGTCAGTGTCACTAGGTCTTGATCTCTTCCATAACAGATTTAATCCCAATTTTCATGACTTCATTTTCTGTTCACAGAAAAGAAACAGGATAACTTCTGTTTGCTAGCCTTTATAACTGACTGTTGAAAAAAACAGTTTAATGCATACTCTAGTGGCCTGTGTCTCAGGACTCACAAAAGAAGACTTGGGTTTATGGTCAAAATAGGTGAATTTGTTTCCAAAGGCCATGACTCTGTTGGGAAACCATATCAAAGTTGTTGTTCAAAGTAGGAACTTGTCATTCAAGTCTCTGCTAATCTCAGCAGAAGCCTAGGCCCAGAGTTGGACTCATGACCACAGGACTCCAACCTTCCTCACAGACTCGGAACTGTCTGCACAATGCGGGATACTGCCCCACAGCGCAATACTCTGGGTCTGCTGGCTACATGAGGGCCCTAGTCAGTGAGGAGGCTTTTTTGTCTGAGTTCAACCATTACAGTAAATCATCCAGGAGAGATCAGAACCTAATGTGGTGATAAGGATGGATGCTCCGTGGACATCGCTTGCCTGGAAGAGCAAAGCCTAGTATCAGGCAGGGATTGTCAGTCCAAACTGTGCAAGAAGCAGTTTATTTGTTTTGTGGGTGTTTTTCTTCTCTGTAAACATGTTCTGAGGCCAAGTGATTGGTACATGTTTTATAAACTGAAACTATAAACATAGACATTCTCTTCCAAAAATGGTCCTTTCGGATTACTCTAGGGAACTTGTTCCTGCTTGTTCTGAATTCTGACCTATGCTGGCATTAATGAAAATGTTATACCTCTAATATTTAGGGTACTGATCCACACATCAATGAGAAGAAATATTTCTGCCTCTGTAGAAGACAGTTTATGCATAGTGTTGTTAGTGGTTGCTGTCTAGTTGGTGTCTGACTCATCGCAGCCTTACATATAACAGGTGAAACACAACTGTCAGTGTTTCTCTGCTATTCATAGGATTTTCAATGGTTGATTATTTGGGGGAAGTGGGTTGCTGGGTCCTTCACCCAAGCCTACAGCACCTGGTATTCCCAGGTGTTCTCCCATCCAAGTACTAACCAGGTCCCAACCTGCTCAGCTTCTCAGATCTGACTCCACAGTGGTATGGCTGCAGGCATAAGTGTATATGGCTTGCATTAATAAAGATGGATGGGAGAAGGACCCAGCAATCCACTCCCAAAAATCAATCTACCATTGAAAACCCTATGAATAGCAGAGAAGCACTGACAATAGTGTTTCTTCCATTTGTTGTATGTAGGATCCGCATGAGTTGGACACCGACTTGACGGGACTTAACAACAACAACAATAAAGGTGGAAGGGAAAAGAGATAAATGTGTATACATTTGGGGGACAGCTGGCACTTTGAAGAGAATTCTCTTTCAACCACATGTTCTAGGCTCTCTGCTCCTGCTAGCTAATATTTCATTTTTCAAAGTCATTGCTATGTGGCTCTATTTTTTCTCATCATCTGATACCACTCCTATAATCTGGACATGGATTGCTTTTAAAAAGCTATTTTGATAGAGCTCAGAAATAGTAATGATAGGCCTCCCCACTGAGGATAGTGAATGTTGCATCATATGATTCATATCTGAATAAATGGTCTGTCTTTATGTAAGGTGGTTCTTCACCTTCCAACTTGCAAAGGTCTGTTACAGAGCATGACTGGTAAGGTAATACATATGTTCTCAACTCAAAAGCTCAGAAGCCCCCAATCTTGCCTCCTAAATCATATTCTTCAGCTGGGTAAGAGAAATACACAGGATCTTAACTGTCCTGGAGGAAGAACAATATGTGGGGCACAAGGGGACTGTGTGCTGCCAGGGCAATGTGCTATAAGCTGGGCCCTCTTTACACATCTAACTCCCGGAAGGTACAGGGCAGGGTCTCTCTTGTTTCATGTCAACAATGTCCTTGTCCAGAGTCCCCCAGGGTGGATCTAATAGGTCATATTTTCTAAGAATGTCTGAATTTTATTTTGGTTTATAAAGCATGTCCTTTGTCAATTGGCTTTGGACCATATGTTACTTAATACGGAACTTAGAAGAACACACAAAACATCTTGATTGTGCACTTGTTTGTCATTTGGTTTTTAACTTGGAGTGGGAGCCCATGTAAGTTTACATTGATTAAACCTGAACAGTGTCTATTTCCCCATTTCCCCCTCTCCCTCCTTCTCCTGCCCTACTCCAGCCAACACAAAGGTGCCACGGCCTACCAAAGTGGAGAAAGGAGGACAGCCTCCAGCCTTATCCTACTGGGAGCCACCTATGAAATGGACTTAATCTCCACATGGGTGATCCCCACTCGCAGGTCCTCAGCCTCCTTGCATTCTCCAGCCCATTTCAGCCAGCCTCAAGCCCAGCCCCCTTTCACTCTCATTGCTTCACTGTTTACCGTCTGGTTCTCATTGTCACCATTTCACCTTTTCTTTCACATTTGGTGAATATATGTTTACTTGGAATAAACTCTACACTCTTCTGCTTTCATCTGTGTTTTCCAGTCCTATCACCACCAACTTAGCAAGAGTTGTCAATTCTCCCAAATCTTCCTGTTCGCTTATCTGTCTGCTTCTCAGCTGGAAACCCACAACTGTCAAACCTTACACAGGTTACCTCTGTGCCTCCCCTATTGTGTCAACACTAGAATGACCAATATCACAGGAGTTGGATACAAACTGTGCCTGAAAAGAACGCTGGCAGTTCTGAGGCTCTAAGTATTTATTTCAAAAACACATGTAGCTGAATGAATGTGCTTTAGCACTGACTTTTCATTGGAAGCCCTCTGAATTAATATATATAGAATGCAATATCTATTAAAAGATAAGAAAGTGTATACATTTTAAACTTTTATATCTAACCAGAAATTTGTATTACATAACCATGTATTATATAACATATATTCTTTTAAAGCATTTAAATCAATAAAATTAATATTTTAAATGTTTTAATAATAATAATATAATAATAATAATAATATTTTAAATGTTTTAATATTTTAAAATATTTTAAATAAAATATTGTCTTATGTGTTATTTATAAATATATTTATGTAAGCATGATATATTTATTTTGAAAGTATTTTGCTGTATATTATTTATATGATATAAAGTATGTAAACACTGTGTATCATAGAAAATTTGTAGAAACATACATTTATGTAAATATATAAATACATAATTATAAATATATACTTTATATATGTAATTATATGTGATATTATATATATATATATGAAATTATACAACACATGCTTTAAAAACCCATAATAATTATAGCAAATTTTTAGAATTAGACCAACAAAAGATCTTTTTTGTTGAGGAGTATTTCCTCACTGATGTTTAGAATTGCTTGTGCAGGGCAGTAATGAAAAGCGGACCTTTCATAAGTTTGTTTTGTTACTGTATGTAAATTCACTATAGACAATTCCCACTCCAATTACTGTCTCCTTACATTTCATCTTTTGTACCCAGGGCCCAAGTGTTCCATGAGTGCTGAACACATCATACTACCTAAGGTTAATGTAATTGGCGAACAGTATCTAGGGAGTGCATTTCAGTGTGATGAGATTTTCCTCGTAAAGGGCCAGGAAAAGCGATCGGAAAGAGGCCATCTAATCCATCAACTTAGTCATGCTATGCGCATGCTCGGCCTCTCACCATCCAGCTGGTGAGACTCACTGCCCTTGTTTCAGCCCATCCGGGACCAGCAAACTCCTTCCTAGATACAGTCCAGATCAGCTTGGGTGCCCTGTGTGGGCACAGGCCCCTGGTGCAGGATGAGCTCTAAATTTCTATGCCTGTGAAGGGCAGCCAGAGTTCTCAAGACCCAGGACATACTGGGATATATGTGTGCCAGGGGAACAATAAACATGTTTGTTTCTTCCAGTACAGTCCGCTCTGCTTATCTCAGGACACCTCCCTTTCTTCATCAGAAATAACAGCGCTGGAAGGAATGTTCCCTTTGGATTTGGGAAGCATTTATTCCATCTAAATTCTTGCCCTTGGTATTTGCAAAATCATTTTAGAAGAAATCATTCTCTGACATCAAGGAATAATCTGTCGATTGCTTCACTGGGCCCAACAAAATCACCTTTAAAAGCTCAGTAGAGAGCAGATGTGTAAAGGAGGCATTCGTGAAGGTGAGCATGGCAGTTTTACAATTGTCACTTATTTGCTGAGGTTCCATCAACAGATGTCATCATTATGCTTTGGGTAGGGAGAGCTCTGTCCCATGGAGGAGATGGCAGACAGGAAGTATAAGTCAGCATCCTTCACCTGTTCATCATTTGTAACCCTTGGTGCTTAAGTGATGCTCATGAAAAGCAGTAGGTTTTTGTGCTATCGGAAACCCACCATGTTCCTCCTATGCCCTGTCATACTTGCTACCAGGGCTAATTCTTCTCTCTTTATGAAATCTTTCATGAAATCTGGCCCAGGCTATGCATTTTATAAAAATGTCTTAGTTTGCTTCTAGTCTGGTAGTCACAAAACTGTATTATCCCAGTAATTAGAACGGCCAATCATTTAAAAGTAGTCAAAACCCTCTCAAAACTTTCACGTAAAGTTACAGTGACTCCTTCCTCAGTGTAAGACTGTTCCAGGCAGGACTTTGCAGTGGGAAAGTGCTGTATGCTGGACTTCTTCTCAGTTCCTTGCTTTGCATTTCTACTTTTCCTCTCTTAGCCGAAAACCAAAGCTTTGATTCCCCCCTCTAGAAATCCCAAGAGGAGAAGGATGTGAGGGACATGGCAGGAGCACCCTTGTTTAGCCAATATTCTCGATTTGCTGCTGTACTCTCTGAGTTCTTCCTCTTCCACTTGTTTCTATGGGTTAAGAATCCTCCTCCATCATTAATGATATCCTCCTGTAGATCTTTTCTGATGGATCACTAATGAATCACCCTTCAGCTTTGGGGCATCTGTAAAAAACCCTTCAGGTGGCCTATTGGAGCAGGACTGATGGCAATTCCAAACTGTAAGCACTCTACCACTGAATTGCACTTCCAGCCCCTTTCTTATTTTGTGTCTTGACCAAGGGTCTCCGTAAATTGCACAGGCTGCCTCTGGCCTCAAACTTTCCATCTTTCTGCCTCCACCTTCATAGTGGGTGGGATTATAGGCTCTCTCACAGAGCCCATAGCAGGTCTTGTTTAGGCTGCCAAAACTCTCCCTTCAGAATGTTTCCTCAAGATTTTTTGTCTCAAGGTCACAGATGAAATGGAAATGTGGTCTCGTTTTAACACTGTAATTATAATCCAGTTCCTCTTTGCCTACTTCTTTTTTATCATAAGGTGCATAGGGATTAAAAGGTTCAATGAGGCAGAAAGGGGATATAGCTAACTAAAGGAGTGTTTGTCTGATTCTGTGACATTAGACTTAACCCTAAAGTTGGGAGCTTTTGAGTTGAAGTGGCTCTAGAGCATGTTGAGACCTTCTGTTTTCTTCAAACCAATACTCATGGAGGCCAATAAATTCCCTGCCTCATTAGCCAGGTTGCCATGTATGTCCATGGCAGTATTGCAGCACAAGATAACCATACAGCAGCACTTGAATTTTTAGGTTCTATGGGGGTATTGATGGGAGGACACTCCTGAAGCAATCCTGAAAACAATCAGCCATTTAAAACCCTATGAGGGTTGCTATGAATCAAACCCAACACTACAGCACCTAAGAACAAAAACAACATTGGGAGTATTGCACCAGAAAGGGAATATAGAAAGTTTTAGAAGTGTATATAATAAGGTTTTACTTAAAAGAATTGATGTATGGACATTACAAGCAGAATTATGGAAAATGTAGAAACCAGTCAAGCATTTCAAATAAAATGATAAGAACCATAAGAATAGTCAGGGCAATGTGGCTAGTATGGGAAATTATGAATACCCCTAGGTGTTCAAGAAGTACTCAGTGATAGAAAATGATGAGCTGCATGAGGATAAATGCCATTGAAGCTATTTTCCTGAAAAATTCATTTCTGACTGGTATGAAGCATTGATTATTACTATCACTCCTTTGCTTGAATATAGATGGTAAGCATCTATTGTTGTTGTTGTTGTTGTTGTTGTTGTTGTTAGGTGCCGTCGAGTTGAGTCTGACCCATAGCGACCCTCATAGGGTTTTCAATGGCTGACTGTTTCGGGATTGCCTCGGGAGTGGGTTGCCACGTCCTTCTCCCATTTTGTGGTTCTGGGAATCGAACTCGGGACCTCAGAGACTGCAGAGCAGCGCTCTCCAACTGAGCTAAATCCCAGCCCAAGCATCTATAAGCCTGTTATATAAATATAGTTTACCAGATAGAGATTACTTCCATGATTCTAGGATTGTATCCCACCACAGAATTCTAGATCATTTTGGATCATGTTTTGGTTCTTTCTAAAGTCTTAAGCTGAAATAATACCTTCCAGCATTGCTCTGGGTCTAATCCCATCTGATCTCAGAAGCTAAGCAGGGGGGCCTGGCTAGTCCTTGGATGGGAGACCTCCTGGGAATATGAGGTGTTGCAGGCTTGGGAGAAGGACTTAGCAACCCACTTCTGAAACAAACAATCAGCCATTGAATACTTTAAGAATAGAGAAGTTCTGACTATAGTGCCAGGCAGGGCACACTGTTCAGTAGTGTTTCATCTGTTGTACATAAAGGTGCTATGAGTCAGACTCAATACGATGGCACTTAACAAGAACAACAAGAGCATTGCTCTGGAGAAGGGTCTGGCTGCTATTTGCAAATAGCTACCCTGTAAAATGAAATGAGGCTTACTTCTTATGGAAATGTATATAAAAGTGTTCTAATCTTGTTTCCTTATGCTAAACCTTTTGTACTTTTACAAGTTATTTTGTTTGAGATAGATGGATTTATTTATTTATTTATTTTTTTATTTATTTATTTATAAATGTTAGGGGGCTGAACCCAGGGTTCTGTGCATATTTTGTAAGCACTCTACCACTGAATTGCACTTCTAGCTCCTTTCTTATTATGTATCTTGACATAGGGTCTCCATAAGTTACAGAGGCTGCCTCTGGCCTCAAACTTGCCATCTTTCTGCCTCCACCTTCATAGTAGCTGGGATTACAGGCTACTGCCACAGCACCCAGCCTCATTTGACTTTTGAAATAAATTTATGAGGTAAACATTAATATTGCAGATAAAAGAATTAGGCCTTTAAAGGTTAAATTATTGTTAAATAGCAGAGATGAGCATGCGTATACCCTTTATTAATTTTTTACTTAAGCATAAAGTAAAAAAAAAGTGAATAGAAATTTTCCATCAATTACCACTGAATTTCATCATTTCGTACCTCAGCCAGGGATTCCCACTTCACCTTGTGACTGTTGGAAATCCTAACCAAATCTAACACTTTCTATACATAACATTATATCTGTATATATTTCCCTTTGAAAAATGTGCACATTTCTTTATTCAATTTTTACATAAATTTTAAATCATACTTAAGAAACACATAAATGTGGCCGTCACTTATTCCTAATCTTTTCCCTCTTACTTCCTCTTTTAAACAGCCAGCAGCTTGAACCACAAGACAGAATGAATTAAAAATCCAATGTAAGTACTTTTTGTTTATATCAGTTTCAGAACTGGCCCCCAAAATACAAACCAGTATCAACAATTTGAAATTACTGTGTTAACATTTTCTGTTTCCAAGCTAAGCTAAACACCAAGAGCAAGTTGTATTGCAACACGTATTTGTTTTAACTCCAGCACAACTGAGATTCTTATCCAAGACATGTTAACAAACTTTCCCAGTTACTCATATAGTGAGAGAATGGATTTTATGGAATATTTTTGTTTATAAATTTGAGTAGAAATAAAAATTTTACAATTTTTTACAGCTCAAAAAATTGTGGATTTTTCCTTATTAAATTACTCTGCTCTGCCTCAGATACAAACATCCGTGAGCTTCATCCAGTAAGCATTCCACTTCAGCCTACAATTTGTAGCAACAGCCCCTCAGTGCAAATATAGTAACAAGAAAATTATTGTGAATTTTTTTCTCTTCTACCACTAAATTTTACAGGCAAATAAAGACTAATTCTCTGACTCTATTCTCTTCTTATACAAATGGAAAAGAAAAATCTGATCATTTATATTTTATTTTATATCATGATGTGGAACCAAGGTTCTTCTTATAGTACAAGCTTTTATTATTCACTTGACTCATTTTTTTCAGGAGTCCCTTGATTTATCTTGTTGTAAAATCATAAGATCACCCTAAAAAATAAGCTAAAAATTAGATAAATTGACTTTTGACAAAACATAATTCTAAAACATGCCTGGGAAAGTATCACATATAATAGTAAAACTTGAAACAAAGTAAAATTTTAGCAGAAGGGGCCAATTAAATAAATTACAATAGATCTCTACAATGAAATATTATGTACTTACAAAATAATATAAGCTTTTTATGACCTAAAATATTGACCATGAAATAAAGTTAAAATTTAAAAGTGCACTATAAGAAACAAAATGTGTTATCTGTTCCAAGATGCATGTTTTTCACTATTTCGCATTTCTAAGATCAGAATGCATGTTGAAATCCATGGTATCTTGCAATCATTTTAGAACAGGTGAACGTGATAGCATCGTTGTTTTTACTGGCACATGTGGGAGTTTGGTTGATAATCCTGTAGGAAGGACTGGACAACTGTTACTTCTCTTTGTTTCAGTCAACAAACCATTTGAGAATAACTATCAGAAGAAATACTGGCTCTTGCATGAAAATCTCATGTAAACACCTTCAAATTAAAAAAAGAAAAAAAAAGATGCTAGCAACAAAGCTCACTTTGAGTGAAACACTGAATTCTTTCCCCAATAAAACCAGAAGATAGGCAGGATGCATACTCTCTCCATTCCTATTTAAAACATAGCAGTGGAAATATTTGCTGTTATTATAAGGCAAATAAAAGAAATTAGTCCTACAAATTAAAAAGAAAGAAAGAAAACTACCTCTATTTGTAGAAGACATAGTTGTCTATGTTATAGCTATGAGTCTGCAAAAACTAATGAATTCTTAGAGCTGATAGATGAGTATAACAAGATCATAGAATATAGTAGCTCTTTGTATATATGGATTTTGTGTCTATGGATTCAACCATTTTCAGACCCAAAATACTTGAAAAAATGGCATTTGTACTAACCATGTACATACATTTTCATTTGTCATAATTCCCAACCAATACAGAATAACAAATATTTCCATAGAAACTAAATTGTATTAGGTTTCATAAGTAATCAAGAAATGATTTTAAATATCCCAGAGGACTTGAATAGGTTAATGTAAATACTGTGCTGTTTTTACATCAGGGACTTGCGTATCTATAGATTTTGGCATCTGTAGATATTCCTCAAATCAACTCTTTACTGATAGAGGAAAAAGGGTAACTAAACAAGGACAATATTAGAGAATCAATCATATTTATACATTCAAGCTGTGAATAAAGCATTAAACACACAATAGCATTTGCCACAGACCCCCCCTAAACTTAGATAAAGATATAATCAAGCATGTAAAGATCTACATGTAGAGAAATGCAAAACAAGGATGAAAGGAATCAAAAGAAGACCTAAGGATTAGAAGATATATATGTCTATGCTTTGGAAGATCCAATATGTTTAAGATTCCAGTTATTCTCATATTTGTCAATATTTTTAAAACTTCCAACAAAGGCTCAGAAAGATTAATTGCAGATATAAACAAGCTGATTCTAAAATTTTTATGGAAAGGTACAAGAATTAGAATAGTCAAAAAATTTTGAAAAAGAAGAATAAAGTTGAAGTATTCCCACTCAATTTTAAGTTTAATACTAATGCTACAATAACCTAACCTAATACAAACATAAATCAATGGAAGAGAATGTAGAATCCAGAAATAGACCTACATTAATATAGTCAATCAATTTTTGACTGGGATGAAAAAAATTGATGGAGAAAGAAGTCTTTTGAAATAATGATGTTGGAATGATTAACATCCATATAGAAAATCAAAAAGTGAATATAATTTTTATACAAAAATAATCTAAAATGAGCCATAGAAAAATATAAAACTGGGAAAATACTTGACAGTCACTATCTAATCAATGACTTATGTCCATAATAAAGACCTTTCAAAATTCAACATTAAGACAATAAAACTTGGTTAAAATGGTCCAAAGATTTAAATTAACCCTTTAAGAAAATAACTATAACAATGACAAATAAACATATGTACTATAGCTCATCATCATTAGCCATTAAGAAAATCCAAAATTAAATTGACATGAGGTACACATCTAAAAGATTGTCTGAAATAATAATAGTAATAATAAACTTGACACTATCAAGTGCTGGCAAGTTTGAGGAGTAATTGGAATTCTAATACCTTGCTAGTAGTAATACTAAATTGTACATAGATTCTGAAGAACATTTTGTCAGTTTCTTATGAACATACATTTACCCCAGAGAAGTGAAAACTTAAACACACAAAAATCTTCATGTAAATGTTTACAGCATTTCTCTTGGTTATCACAGAAAGCCAGAAAAAATTCAAATGGCTTTCACCATGAATGGTTAAGCAAACTACAGTATACCAATGCAATAGAACATTGCTCAGCAATTGAAAGGAAAAAGAAACCTATGAACACACAGAACATGAATCAACTTCAAAGGCATTAAAATGAATCAAATTTATCAAAGAAGTCAGTTTTAATTATTCCATTTTGATGCCATTCTGAAAAAAGCAAAGCCATAGTACCTGATTACAAATCAACAATTTCCAGAGGCTGGGTATAAAAGAAGGTGTAACTGACAATTGGCAAAGCAAAGAGGTTCTCTTGGGAGATGGAACTGTTCTATGTCCTGATTGCCATGTTAGCTATGCACATTCATGTGTGTGTTAAAACTATAGAACCACATATCCCCCAAAAGGTCAATTTTACTTTATGTTAATTTAAGATAAAACTATTCAAACTGTATCTCTACACAAAGCTACTTAGGTGGTACAACTAAAAGGAGAATTTTTTGTTAAAACACCATGTCATAGATTTTCTTGATGGTACATAACCTCAAGGGACTTCTTATCTTCAAAATGCTCTCAACTTAATGAAGTATATACTACATATATTATTGTTAAACTGCCCTTATAAATGAAAAATATAATTCAGAGTGAAATAGTGGTTGTTTTGTTGCTGTTGTTGTTAGGTGCTGTCAAGTCAGGTCCAACCCATAGCAACCCTATGTACAAGAGAATGAAACACTCCTCAATTATGTGCCAAGCACACAATCTTTTTATGTTAAAGCCCATTGTTGCAGACACTATGTCAATCCATATAGTTGAGGATTTTCCTTTTTTTATTGACCTGCCACTCTCCTAAATATGATGCCTTCCAGAGATTGGTCCCTACTGACTAAATGTCCAAAAAAATGTAAGACTCAGTCTAGACATTCTTTCTTCCACAGAGCACTCTGGTTATACTTCTTCTAGGATGGATCTGTTGGCTCTTTTGGCAGTCCATGGTATATTCAATATTTGCCTCCAGCACCATAATTGAAAAGCATAAATTCTTCTCCTGTCTCCTTTATTCAACATCCAGCTTTCACAACCATATTATGTGACTGAAAGTACCATGGCATGAGTCAGGCACAGCTTCGTCTTCAATGTGACATCTTTACTTTTCAACATTTTAAAGAGGTTTTTTTGCCACATCTTTTTCAAATGCAATGTGTCTTTTGATTTCTTGACTGCTGTTTCTGTGGGTCTTGACTATAAAACTAAGGAAAGCAAAATCTTGGACATCCTAGTTTTTGGAATACAAACAATTTTAATCTACCTAGGTATTTTTTCATATCTTTTACAATGCACAAAATTCCTTCTGTAACCTGAAAAAAAGAGTAGAATAAATGCCTTAACAGTTAACAGCAACATAGATTTAGGCAAGAAGTCCCTGTGTGTCCTGATTGTGCAAAGCACAGTGTCTCATCCATGAATATGAAGTGATGAGGTGATTGGCTGAACTTGGAACTCCCTGAAGACAAATTTAGTTCTTATTACTCACACCTACCCTCTCACCAGATAATTCTTCAAGAACACATCAGGAACAATCTGCAAGGCAATCATCAATTTGGGATTATTTTTGGCAACTGCAAATGTGTTATATTTGGAGAATTATCCACAAAAGTTTAAAAAAAGAACTGTTATCTTTATTGGAAAACAGAATACTGCCTACGGCTGCTTCTTTTTAAAATTCTCTCAAATTATGGGATGTGATGAGAAATTCAATATTTCAGAAAAGGTATAACAATGCTAGTGGCAGACGCGCATTTGTTTTCTATCTCTGTTGCCCCCCCCCCCCGTACGTGTACATTTCCACATGTTGGTTTTCTGAAACCAAAGGCGACCTTCCTCTCTCTGAACTCCATCAGTAAATGACTCCAGTAACAATAACTGTCAGGGGCTGGAATAGTAAACATTTTCTAAAAGCAAATGGCTTCCAAATGTGGACTCTCTGTGAGCGTGTCCCTCATGGGCCTGACTGGGAATGCTGGAGCAGGTCAAAATAGTGAGCCCAAAGCCTGAGGACACCCAGAGTGATGCGGCTGACGTCTTTGAGTGACACTCTGAGCCCCCCTGCAATCGCTCCTCTCTTGCTGAGCTAATGTGACTTGACTTGTCCTGTTGACCAGGACTACAACAGTAACACTGAGGGTTTTGTGCCGTGTTTGCCTTGGGGCTCATTTGTAGAGCTACTGGGTGTCGAAGCACATCCTGGTCAGTGGGCTGTGAGGGGTTGGGCAAGAGTAAACAGCAAAATCAGTTCCTTTGGCCTTTGAGTCTTTTATCTAGAAGAAAATGTTCTAATGGTACTAAGACTCAGTTTCTATACTTGAGAATGTTCACGAAATTTTCAGAGATTTATACTTTTGACTACCTTGGTCAAGAACCTCAGAGCTGTTTATTTATTTACTTCTTTCATGGGAACCCATAACACTATGGAATGTCTGCAAAGTGCAATATACATTAGTGGATTTAAGAATCACCGATTCAAAAACTTCAAGGATCTGACCAAGGAAATATGCAGGGACAAAGAATTATGTGCAATTTTATTTTAATACTCTAAGATGAGAATCGGCTGGGATTTAGCTCAGTTGGTAGAGTGCCACTTTGCAGTCTCTGAGGTCCTGAGTTTGATTCCCAGCACCACAAAAAATGGGAGAAGGATGTGGCAATCCACTCTTGAGGCAATCCCAAAACAATCAGCCATTGAAAACCCTATGAGGATTGCTATGAGTTGCACACCACTCGACAGCACCTAGCAACAACAACAACAACAAAGATGAGAATGTGTGCATCACAACAAACATCATAGGAAAACAATAGCAACTTTTGTTGCTGCACAGTAGAATTAGGAGTGATCTTTATGATTTATATTATTTGTGCACACTCTATTCAGAATATGCATTTATTTAAAAAATCTTAAAAGTTTCTAAAAAGTAATAGTATCTCTACATGTTGGCATTAGATTGTATTTTTATGTCTTTATATAGTAAAATCATTCTAGTCTCTCTAATTCCATGTTATAAAATATATTACCTTGTAATAAAAATATATGGTCTTATATTAAAATAGGGGAATTTTGTTAGCATCTTCATGGAAGAAAAATCATTTCATTGTATTAAATAATCTTTTTAAGGCACCTTGAGAGTACTGTCCTTGACATATCCTGGCTCAGCCTCCTGGGTGCCTGCCTAAGATAGTCTGTCTTCTGGGGTCTCCTTGGTTCCTAGGGAACTTCCTGGTTATTCTCTGCTGGCAAAAATCATTCTGTGGAAACCTGGGTCCAGCTCACATTACAGAACTAAAGGGATTGTTTTTGAGAGCAAAGAATTTCTATCTTCCAGCACAATTTCTGGATACCAGAGTAACTGAATGAACTTTGAGAAATTCAGAGACATCCAAAGGTGCTTGTAAGAAACAAAGTAAAACTGGCCATTCCCCAGACAGGGGTGGCTGAAGGCGTCAAATGAACAGCTTCCCTCAGGCCTGTAGCTGCTGGCTCTACTGTGTTAAGCTAAGACAAGGAGCACTGGGCCAGGACCTCTGAGTAATTGCCATGGATGCTGAACCTTTTGCTGAGTCGGCAGGCCATATCCACCATCTTCAAAGGACCTTCATCCTGTGGAGCCCTTTGAAGAGCTTATTTTCCTCAGGATGAAATATCAAAATTCTTGCTGTTTAATTTTTCACAGGAAGCCAAGGCACTGATAAATGAGAGCTCATCCATACATGTTTTTACTCTGTTACCTAAGAAACTATCTTCAAAACAGAAGTCCTCATAAATACTCTGGAGATGCATCAGACTCTCTCCGGTGCTGCGCGACACTGTGTATATTGTCTGGCAGGAGTTCACGGGGTGTATGTCGGGGGAGGATAAACTAGCACATTTTGCCAGGATTCTATTACTCTTGACCCTGACCTTGGCTAGAGCCTGTTTCCAGTTACACTCCATCTTAAAGAAAGACAGCGCCTACTCTATCCCTGAGTTTCCTTTTTTCTTTCTCTTTTCTGTTGTTCTAAGCACAGGCTCAGTGTCCTGCCTCACTGGATGGAAGAAGCTTGTGTTGGCTGCTCTTTCCCATCCTTGGATTTCTCCTATGAACGCAGCAGCTCAAATGAGTCCATGCAATGTTCGTCAGGCAATGGAGTTTCTCTCTCGGAGAGTACCTGATCTTTGCACAGCTGTGTTCACTCTGATTTTCCCCCTTGAGAGGGATGGCCTGATGCACGAGAATCCCTATTGCAACATGAAGTTGCCCAGCTACCACGCTGTGGCCTACCAGGGTAAACAGCCCTTCATTCCAACAAGCCTAGGCTGGAGCCACTTCAAAAACTCTACAGGAAGCCGGGTGTGGTGGCACAGGCCTATGACCTCGGCAACCTGGGAGGATGAAGCAGAAGATTGCAAGTTTGAGGCAAGGGGCAGCCTGCAGAACTCAATGAGACTCTGTTTCAAAAAAAAAAAAAAAAAAAAAGCTGGGGTTGTAGCACAGTGCACTTGCAAAGTATATACAAGAACCTGGGTTCAACCTCCAACTACCATAAACAAAAAATCTCCAGGAAAGCTGTGTTCCCCACTGAAGCAGCATCAGAAAGTATAAAGCCTGGTCAGCCTACACAGCCACTGCCCCTTCTCATGTGCTATAGCCAGGGTTTTCAAACACAGATTATACTATGCAGTAATTGTAACAAAACTGTACATAGTGTAATTATACTTTTGACATGTTCAGTTTTAGTAATGCTCTTAAAAGTAAAAATAATGGCTCATATTTATCAAGCATTTATGATCTTTATGGATATCATCCTGAAAAGAATTCAGTGGTTTAGGTGTTGTTACAGTTTTATTTATGAGAAAATGAAAGCTTGGTGAGTTTAAATGATCTTCCTACAGGCAATCAGGTAAGTGGTAGCCGGCAGACTAAGGCATAAACTAGGTTGTTTCCTTCTAAACATTGGGTTTCCCCTTTATGCTCCACTGTTTCCCATCATGACATTGAGAGAGCTGAAATGGTCTAAAACAAGGGGAAATCTGGATGGGAGCATGGCTCAGTAGTAGAGCAATTGCCTAGCATTTGTGAGGCCTGGAGTTCAACCCACCAAGATTACAAAAATAAAACAACAAAAAAGAAAAATCATTATGAATAAAATATCTTAAACAGAATTGAAAAATACTTGAGATGTATTGAACTCTGTTAGCAAAATATGTAAGTAGTCAGAAATTATTTCAGAATAATTTGACTTGTTCTCACACAGAAGACCTCTATTATTCCACTATATAAAGATATAAAAGTACAATCTAACTCCTGAAGGTACAGGGAACAGTTACATTTTGGAGTGCTACTCTTTAAGTTTTTTTTTTTTTTTTAAGGAAATATATATTCTATGCCGGGCTGGGATTTAGCTCAGTGGGTAGCTCAGTGCGCTGCAGTCTCTGAGGCCCCGAGTTCAATTCCCAGCACCGCAAAAATGGGAGAAGGATCTGGCAATCCACTCCCAAGGCAATCCCGAAGCACTCAGCCATTGAAAACCCTATGAGGGTCGCTATGAGTTGGATACAGACTCGACAGCACCTAACAACAACAACAACAATATTCTATGCCAAATATTCACAATGTATACATAGTATAGAAAAATAAAAAAATAATCCTCATACAACAACAGAAATTGCTATGGTTTTCCTTATGTGATTTTAGTTTAATGCACACATTCCTTTTTCTAGAGTGCTTGTATAAAATTTTATGTAATTCTTTTATCACTGCTTTTTATCCTTATAATAACATTTTCAAATATTTTGAAGGCATGATCTTTTTTTTTTCAGTTCGGAGGATTTGAACCTAGGGCCTTAAACTGGCTAGACAAATACTCTACTACTAACCTGGCACAGTGGCGCATGCCTGTTATCCCAGCAACTAGGGAGGCAGAGGCAGGAGGATCCCAAGTTTGAGACCAGAGGCAGTCTGCATAACTTAGGGAGACCCTGCCTCAAAAAGTAAAAAAAATGGGTGGGGGTGCAGCCCAGTGGTCTGGCACTTTCAAAGCATGCAAGCATGAGGCCCTGGGTTCAATCTCCAGTACTGCAAAACAAACAAACAAACAACAAAAAAACCCCTCTACTACTGAACCCCACCCCTGACCCCAGTTTCACTTGTTTTGTAACAGAGTACTGCTGAAGCTGGGTACCTCTGGCCCCTAAATTGCAATTCCCTTAATTTAGCTTTCCAAATTACTGAGATTACAAGCATGCTCTATGGCCTGTGGTGAAAACACGATTCTTAAATCTAGTGCCATATTTCACTTTGTAAATTTTCCATAATTTATTTAACTTTTGCTATCTTTGGGAGCATTTGGACCTTTGTTAGATTTTCACATGATGGGTGGGTGTGGTGGCATACTCCTGAAATCTCAGTGACTCAGGAGGCCTAGAGGCAGGAGGATAGAAAGTTTGAGGTCAGAAGCAGCCTGTGCAATTTAGCAAGATCCTATCTCAAGATAAGAAATAAAAAAGGGTTAGGGGTGCAGCTTAGTGGTAGAGCAAAGGATGTGTGGGGCCCATGGTTCATCCTCCCAGTACAGCAAATGTACATATATTTCACATAATGACCAAACATATATATAAATATTATTATACAATTCTAATTTCCAGGTTATTTATTTTTCCCTCAGTGAAACTACTAGGACAAAGGGAAAAAGAATCTAAATGAGTTTAAGGCATTACATGAACAATAGCAATTTGCTCCCCAAATAAACTATTTTAAACTCTTTAGGTAATATACAGGAATCTTTATGTGCCCACATATTTATCATATCAAGTGATTTTTTAAAGCCAAGAATAGTATCTTATTTTTTAATTTTAAAAATAATTCTTGTGAGATTATATTTGATTTCTTAGGTAATCTGAATTTTTAAAAATGAGTTTATTTTCTTTCTTTTTTTTTTTTGGTTGATTTTATGTAAAAGACTTGTAAATTGCATTTCTGAACATTTTTAAAATGTTAAGGCATTAACATTTGTGACAAATATTTTCCTAAGTTTTTTGCCTAGAAATTTTTGCCTATAATATATACTGATGAAAATATTTTTATAATAAAACATAACAATTTTATAACATTTTTATTTTGCTGTTGTTTATTTACTTTTGTCTATCATTTTCTGTTTTGCTTTTGTTTCTTCTTTTTTACATGAAAGGCCTTATATACCTCAAGATCAGGGTCTATTTCCTTTATTTTCTTTCTTTCTTTATTTTTGCATGGTACTTGAGAGTTGAATGCAGGGCCTCACACGTGCTTTGCGAGGGCTCAACCACCAGGCTTTTCCCAGCCTATTTTTTATTTTTAATCTTGAGACAAGGTATTGCTAGGTTATGCAGGCTACCTCTGGCCTCAAACCTGTGATCCTCCTGCCTCTGCCTCTCAATATGCTGGGATTACAAACCAGAGCCACTGGGCCCATCTAGGATTTTTTTTTTTTTGATCTTTCATAATTTCTCTTTTTTGTATTTAATTTATGTTAATTTGTAATTAATAGTGACATGTGAAATGAATTAGAATTTATAACTATGTACTTTCTCCAAACTAGTTATGTTTACTATTCCTGGTGAATAAAAGTTAATTTAAGAAGTATGGCCAGATACTGTGGCATAAATCTATAATCCCAGTGACTTGGAATGGTAAAGGAGAAGGATTGAGAGTTCAGGATCTGAGTCAGCCTGTGCAACTTGGTGAGAACTTGTCTTAAAAATAAAAAATAATGAAGGCATGGAGGGGGGTGGAGTTCAGTAGTAGAGCACTTACCTAGCATTCATGAGACCATGGGCTCAACTCCCCAGTACTGCCAAGAAAAAATAAAGAGGAAGAAGAAAATAAAAGAACAATAATAACAATGGACATCTATAAAATTTAATCTTCTCATTCAGGGGTTAAATGTGGTTGTCCATTTTTGTTGTTATTGTTGTTCATTTACAAATTACATATTAAGGTTCTATTGTGTTCTTATGTGCACTTTATCAGTGTATCTTGATTGCATGTTTGATCAATTTCAGACTGCAGAAGTTAGTAAAAATCTTTCATTTCTTCATTTGTGGCCTTAATGATGGGTTCGTAAATTTGACTAACAGTCATTAACTGGCCTTCCTTGTAGGTGTATGGATATTATTCTTTCACAGACAGCACTGTACTTCAGGAGAGCCCTTGAGATATCTTTTTTGATGATGAATACAACCCCATTTCTGTTTAAGTCCTCATTCCTGGGATAGTAGATCATGTGATTATCTGATTCAAAATAGCCCATACCAGTCCATTTTGGCTCCCTGATGCCTTGCTATTGTTATTATTGTTATTGTTGTTCTTAGGTGCTATTGAGTCAGTGTCTAACTCATAGCGACCCTATATACAACAGGGGAAACATGATTGTTAGTGCTTCTCTGCTATTCATAGGGTTTTCAATGGCTGATTGTTTTCCAGGAGAGGGTTGCTGAGTCCTTCACCCAAGCCTGAAGCACCTGGTGTTCCAAGGTGGTCTCCTATCCAAATCCTAACCAGGCCTGACCCTGCTTAGCTTCCAAGATCTGATGGGATTGTACATCACAGTGGTAGGGCTGCAGGCCACTGATGCCTAGAATGTTGATATTCATATGCTCCATTTCACTTTTGATGATTTCTAACTTTCCTAGCTTCATACTATGTACATCCCATATTCCAATTATTAATGGATGTTTGAAGTCGTTTCTTCTCATTTTGAATCATGCTGATAGCAAATGGAGGTCCCTACAGCTTTACTCCATTCTCATCATTAAGGTCGACTCTACTTTTAGGGAGGAACTCTTCCCCAGTTGTTTCTTGAGTGCTTTCCAGCCTGAGAGGATCATTTTCAGGCTCTATATCTGACAGTGTTTAAGACTCATTAACAACTTGTGTTATGCAGATGACACATCTTTGCTTGCTGAAAGTGAAGAGGATTTAAAACATTTACTGATGAAGATCAAAGTACAGCATTCAGTATGGATTTGAACCTCAGCATCAAGAAAACAAAAATCCTTACAAGTAGGCCATTAAGCAACTTCATGATAAGTGGAGAAAAGATTGAGGTTGTGCAAGATTTTGCCATACTTGGTTCTACAATCAACACCCACAGACAAAGCAGTCAAGAAATTAAAAGAAACATTGAGTTGGGAAAAGCTGTTGCTAAAGACTTCTTTAGAGTGTTGAAAAGTAAAGATATCACATTGAAGGCAAAGGTGTGCCTGGTTTATGCCACAGTATTTTCAGTTGCATCATATGCTTGTGAAAGCAGGATGTTGAACAAAGGAGACAAAAGAATTGATGCTTTTGAATTATGGTGCTGGAGATGAATATTGAATATACCCTGGGCTGCCAAAAACCCCAACAGATTCATCCTCAAAGAAGTATAACAAGAGTGCTCTTTGGAAGCAAAGATGTCTACACAGTGTCTTGTGTATTTTGGACATGCTGTTAGGAGCGACCAGTCCCTGAAGAGAGATGTCATGTTTAGATGAGTGGCAGGTCAGTGAAATAAAGGAAGACCATCAAGTAGATGGATTGACACAAGGGCTGCAACAATGGGCTTAAACATAAATAAGATTTTATGAATGGCACCATATTGCATAGTGTTTAGTTCTGTCATACACAGGGTTACTATGAGTTGGAGACACTCTATGGCATCTGACAACAACAACAATGCGCACTTTATAAACCTTTGTTGGAGTAGATATTTTGTAAATGTTTTTGTTATTGATATGAATAGTATGTTTGCCAGATTGTCTTCAAATTGATTTGTGCATCTATATGAGAAAACTACTGATTTTTATTTTTTCTGTTGTTCTAACAACTTCCCTTTTAGTTGTTATCATTTCTAAGAAATTTTTAGTTTATTAGCTCCCAAATTTCTTTTAATATTGTTTGGAGATGTAAACCCAGATTATTATTGACAAGTGTGTGTGAATGTTCTACCAAGATTAAAGGTTTTTTTTTTTTTTTTTTTTTTTAATGGTACTGGGGGTTGAACCCAGGACTTCACTGTTGCTTGCATGCTTTGCAAGAGCTGGACCACTGAGCTGCATGCTCAGACCACTTTTTTTTTAACATTTTGAGACAGGGTCTGGCTAAATTACACAGACTCACAGACTGCCTCCGGTCTGGAACTTGCAATCCTCCTGCCTCTGGTATTACAGGCATGTGCCACTGCACCCGGCTTAAGATTAAATCTTAATATTTGTTTTCTGTATTGTAACTAAATTTACAATTATTATTTGACAATACACTATGCCCTTCTTCTAGCAATTACTATCTTTATATCAATACTATATGTATTATAACTCCAGTCTGGAATTATTAAAGTTTAATCATTTCAGGTTCATTTAAAAATTATTTATTTATTTATTTATTTATTTATTTATTTAATTTAATTTTTTTTTGACATAGGATCTGGCTGTGTAGCCCAGGCTTGCCTGGAACTCACTATGTGGTCCAGACTGGCGTCATACTCACATGGATCCTCCTACCTCATCCTCCCAAATGCTGTGATTACAGGCACATGTACCACCACACCCGGCTTAATTTTTTTGGCCATTTTAAAAGAAGAGTATTTGAAAGACATATTTTCTAAGCATTGATGTATGATGAAGAGAGAGAATTTCTGTTTTTGTGCTTATCTATGACATGAGTGAATGCTTACTTTCCTTCTATAATCCTTTATCCATGTACATCAGAGTAAAATTCAACACAAAAGTAGTAGAAATCTGAGTTGTGTATTTAAAAGCAGACATTTCAAGGTTACTCAGACATACCAAAAGTATTCTGTTGTACAGAAATGATAAGACAAGTTATTTTTTATCTAGTTAACAAATCCAGTAGATTTTCTTGATGGTCGCTGCCATAGAGCGGTTTAAACAACAGGGCAGCGGCACAGCTGGGCAAATCTTAGACAATCTCTTGATCCTCAGCTCTCAGGAGTCAGCTAAGTCTTAACTGTATATGTCCCCGAGGGCTTGTCAACCTAATACTTTAATTACTGTGGCATCACTGCAACAAAATTTGTCCACAGTCAGCTGCAAATTTCTTAGCCAGGACAGACGCCTTTATATCTCCCTCTGAAAACCTTAGTTGTACATGCTGTTGAATTACACCATGACTTCAAAAGGTAAGCAATAAATATTTGTATTTCTAAAAATATTCTTCACTGTTAAATAAAGTGCAATGTTTTTAAGTGTTAAGTAATCCATAGTCAAATCATGATCAGTTAGAACTAGCTTTAGAAGTTGGAAATTTTTTTTTACTCTTTAACAGAGTGGAGAATTACCACTTTCTAAATAGAAAGATAGTCTATGATTTCATGCTTTTGGTACAGAAAGAACCTTAGTTTACTAACATTTTCTTGCTGTTGTGTTTCTGTAAGGGCAAGAAAATTAACTGCAACGAGAACTGCAAAGCAAGCATTGTTGTTTTCTTCCTTCACCCCACACTGCACCTCTCCAATCCTTTATCTGTCATGTAGGAAAGGTGGTAGGGAAGATGATATGGATTATGGAAAGATATACACTAAGCATGAAATTCCTTGTCCTTAAGAGAAATGTCACTAATTGTTGACAGAAAAACACTCAAGAGTGCTTAAGTTCAAAGTAGTATTGAAGGAAAGAACTTTATGTAACTTCATTTTCAATCTGGTTCTAGGCTAGAATACATTAGGAGGTATAGAATGAATTGAAAAATCGAGGACTAGAGCACAAATTGATGTGAAATCAAGGAGCAAGAAAGGAATGGGATGCGGCCCTAATGTGTAGATACCAAGACAAGTTGATGTAACTTATAAAAGTACAAATTAGACTAAGGATTCTTAGGGCATGTTATAAATAACAAAGTTAGTATTACAAATTATGTTGTTATTGTTAGGTGTCATCGAGTAGGTATCTGACTCATAGTGACCCTCACAGGTTTTCAATGGCTGACTGTTTCAGGATTGCCTTGGGAGTGGATTGTCAGGCCCTTCTCCCATTTTTGTGGTGCTGGGAATTGAACTCAGGACCTCAGAGACTGCAGCACAGCGCTGTACCAACTGAGCTAAATCCCAGCCCAGATCACAAATTATAAGAAGGGGATAAATATTATTTTATGAATTGCATTGAGAAGATTGGCAACCAATACGGGAAAATTTAAATTTCTGCCTCACTCCTCACGTCAACATAAATTCAATTGCATCAAAGAATGTAAGACAACATGTAGCATACAGTATATCTCTACTGGAAAAAAGAATGGTGAAGATCACCCTGACCATGACATAAAATCCCAAACTTGGGAGGCAAATTTGATTAAGTTGATGACTTAAGTCACTAAGAGCATCGTTAAAAAGTCAAAAGGCAAAGAGCAAACAGGAAAATAAATGTGCATCACAGATGAGCAAACATTGAGCTGATAAATAGAAAATATGAATATTAACAAAATCAAACAGCAAAAAAGAATTGATCCAAAATAAATATGGACATAGAATATAAACAGAAAATTACTGAATAGAGATACAAATAATCTATGAAGGCACGGGAAAAAATGCCAACTTCTTTAAAGTATCAAAAGAAATTATATCATGTTTGGTGTATCAGGTTGGCAAAAATAATAATATTTGCCAACATTTAAGATTGGTAATGATATGAGGGAAATACTTTTCTATTTGCTACCAGTAAGATAATAATATACCATTTATTCTCGAAAATAATTTGCACTCTTTTAACAGCTTTAGTGGGCTGAAAGATCAATTGTGAATTAGAATTGAGTGCAAAATAGATTTGCAGTTGGGAGCTGGTTCGGTGGAAAGTTATAGAACCACTGGACACGTAAAAACAAAACAATACAATAATTTACCATTTTATTGTTATCATTATTATTATTTACTGGTTATTCATCACACTCTTTGGTATCACTTATAACTGAGACTTTATCAGTGCTCTCCATCCATTAACTATCATATTTATTTAGTTACCTTATGGGCAAGGAACTGTTGAAGGAAACTAGTGGATTAGAATTGTGAACTAACATTTTTCCCATTTAAGGAATCACCAAAATCTGAGTGTGGATTAGATTTGGGTGTGGATTAGATTCAAGAATATACAATGAATTAATCTTTTCAGTGGGAATTATTAATATAAATGAAACAAATGTTAATTACTTCTGATTCTGGGCAACATGATGCTCATTGTAAATTGTAACTGGTTTACAAATAGTGAAATATGTTGTTGATTGTTGTTGTTAGGTGCCATCAAGTCAGTATCTGACTCATAGCGACCCTCACAGGGTTTTCAATGGCTGACTGTTTCGGGATTGCCTTGGGAGTGGATTGCCAGGTCCTTCTCCCATTTTTGTGGTGCTGGGAATTGAACTCAGGACCTCAGAGACTGCAGCGCAGCGCTCTACCAACTGAGCTAAATCCCAGCCTGTAAATATTTTATATAGAGAATACAAAATGATAACCAATAATAAGTTAAACAGTTGTTTTATAATGTTTGTACAAAAGACTATTATACCCCATTCAAAATGAGAAAAATGATATTATATGTAATACTGGCAGAGGAAAAGTACTCAAAATACATAGTTAACTCAAAAATTAAAGTTTCAAGATATAATAGTTTGTATGACTTTTCCATGTTTTTAACAATATTTATATTTTGCAGCTTCATTTACCAACTTATCTTTATCTCTATTTTTATCTCTCCATCATCTCCATTAGAATTATCTTTTAAAAATACCAAAATGTAACTTTGCCCTTTGGGGCTATGCAATTTTGATAGATTTTCAATGTTAAATCATATATTCCTATATTTGAAACTCTTTTGCTGTAGGAAATACTACTTTTTTTACATAAAAGTATAGCATTTTCTTTAAAAGAAAACATGCTTTGTATACTTTGTATACAAAGTGTGTGTTGATGTGGAAAATCAATATATTTGATTTGTCAGGACAGTGATATTAAGGATAATTTATTTGCCCTTCATTTACTGACATTCATAATTATTTTCTTATTATTGCCATAGACCATGATAGAAGGTAAATGGGAATCAGCATCCATGTTTTCTACTTTAACTTACTGTTACTTTAGAGGTTGAAATCTAAAATGACTTTCCCAAATACCCTACCAGGTAGCCTTGCAGATATCATTTGGCTCTGGCCACTTGGATTTACTCATGTAAGATTTGTACTATTCTAAGACTTGCAAACCAAGAGGACGAAGCTGTGGTGATGGCCATGGTGATGAGGATGGCAGCTGCCTTCCTAGGAATTAACAGACAGGGCTTCGGGCATCCTTTTTGGGAATTTTGGAGCTAGCAGCAATGGTAGCAATTTTTTTTTCTTTTGTACTGAGAGGTTAAGCCCAAAGTTCAAACATGGTAGGCAAATGCTCCACTACTGAGCTGCACTCCAACTCTTTTTACTTATTTATTTATTTATTTATTATTTTGAGACAGAGTCACATTAAATTGTGCAGGCTGCTCTGGCCTCAAACTCACAATCCTGTCTCTGTCTTCCAAGTCATTGGGATTATAAGCACACACCACTGTGCCTAGCTGCAACTACTCAATTTGTTAAGCGAGCCCGATAACAGAGTCTCTGAACAAATCTGGTACAGCTGTAGTCAGAGTCTGTTTCTCCAAAGGATTTTTCTACTCTAGATGATATTGAAAATTGATTCCCCTTCTCTTTAAATAGATGGTGTAGTTTCTTTTATCTGCATGGAAATTCTGATTAAGACACCGTTAGTTACATAAATTGAGGGATGAATTATAAAAAAATGAAGTACATGGATGGGAATTAGCACCTATGAATCTCTCGCAATATATTCCCATGGCATAATAAAATATGTATGATTGAGTCAATGCTATCAATCTTTAGGGATGTTCCCGAATTTAAAAAGTTTGGATTTTATTAAGGTGATATTTAAACATTTAGGTGTACTGAAGTCTTGGTGGTTTATGTCATATATAACTGCAGAACAACCACATATTAGAAGAAATATTCTGAAATATCCATGAATTTTATCATCTAGACTTTATGCTCAGATGCATGTTTATTGATTTTAGAACTGAAAAACACGCATGTGGTAAACTTTTACTTCATAGCACTATTTTATAATCTATATCATTCTAAATAAAGTATTGGAAACTGTGGAATTAGAAAAGCAAGAGATGCTCGATTCTCCGTGGAAGCTCATCATGCAAAATTTCTTTTGATTCATGGATTTATCATTGGCCCAATAAGATGTGGGATAAGTTTGGAAGGGCTTTCTGTTCCCTTGCTTATAAGAAATTGCTAAAGGAAAAAGGCTGTTTCTCTTCCCTGGAAGTTGTCATGTTTTGAATGTGATGCTAGGAACTTCTGACATATCTCACAATCACAAAGGAAGTCATTTTGGGGGAGAAAACGAAACTACTCAGTCTTCCACAATTAGGGTTTTTTGGAGTCACAAAACAAAGAAAATGATACATGTGGTTATTTTCTTAATTCTCTCAAGAGTGGTAGTAAATAATACCATTATAGATGCCTTGAAGTTAACGAATTGCAAGCAATGAATGAGTTAGGGCATTAGGCTAAATTCTCTTGGGGTCCTCTTGAGAAAAGCTGCATGATGAGTGGGATAATAGTACCCACTGTATTATTCTCTATTTCTTCTCATGAGAAATAGGACATTTCCTTATTATTTCAGGTAATTAGAGGTGTTTTCCGAAACTTGCAGCTGAAAGCAATTTAATCTTTTTGTACCTTACTATGAAACAGAGTGAATTTCAGTTTACCTCTCTGCTTCCTCATTGATGGATATAAGTCGCAAATATATAGTCAGTAAGTACTTATTGTTAGCAAATACACTTTATATCTGTAAAGATATAAATCATAGGTCTACTGTAAAGTTCCTTTTAGAAGAGTAACAATTTTTTAGCTTCATTAATACCCTGAGGTTTCAAACATTTTATTCATTATTTTGGAAAACAAAACTGGATTGTCCTGAGCCCACTTAGGACATATAAATTTTTTGGCATTTAATGATTTAGTAACTACAAATGAGGATAATTTAGTTGCAATGGTTGCTGACTGTTGATAGCAGAAGTGTAAACATAACCTCAACTCATACAACTGTGGATAGTCCTTTAGAAGCCTAAAGACATGGGTGATATGTGTTTCAAATGTGGGTCAATTTGTTTAAGGAGGGCAGCCCACTGGGATAAGGGTATGGGCAGTATTTTCTTAGTAAAGTTTTTTACTTGTCTTACTATGGCAACAAATGACAATAGTTCTTTGTGTTCTATCTCAGGAGTAGGCTGAGAAGTTAGGTAGGTTTTGTTACAAAATTTTTTTAAAGGAGACATTTAATTAATAATTAATTGCACACATACTACTTTCATCTTTACTGAGTCAGCTATAGAATTGGTTTGTTCATAGTTTTGTTATAAAATTTTTAAAGGAGTAATTTCATTAATAATTGCACACATACTATTTTTATCTTTACTGAGTCAGCTATAGAATTGCTTTGTTTCATATAGTCACATTTTGTTTCAAGAAATTCCTACAAAATTATATCTGGAACTATAATTAAGGGAAGAGATTTGTTGAAGTTGATCTATCAACTATCTATCTATCTATCTATCTATCTATCTATCTGTCAATCTTCCTATCTATCATGTCTCCTTCAAAGTGAAATCTATAGTGTCATTCAATATATAGTAAAGGTTAAAATATTCTGCTGATTGAAGTAGGAGTAGGATCTCCGAACCCCATCCTCTTGCATCTATTCTCAATCTTAATGGTACCCGAGTAGCCTTCAGTGAACATTTACCAGCCTCCTAGAGAATAAATACAGGCAAAACACACTCACACAAGTATATACCTAACTAATATAAATCCTTTATCATCAACTTGTTGGTTGCAACATGGGCACACATATGTTGCCAGAGACTTTATTTGCGATAATCAAAAGTAACAAACAACCTAAATGTCTATCATCAGATAAGTATATAAAAAACTATGATATATACAAACAGTGAAATATTACATTAAAGAAATAAACTACTGTTACACCTATAAATGTATCAAAATAATTATATTGTATGTAAAAAGATACACTAAAAGGAATATATATTATGCAATTTCATGTATATAACTGTTATGGCTTGAATTTAAAATATCTCCTAAAGGCTTTTTTGGGTAGTGCTTTTTTGGGAGGCTATGGAACTTTAGGAGGTGGGACCTGGCTGGCTGAAGTGGATCAGTGGGGGATGGGGCCATTTAAGTTTACCCTGCCCATTGTTCCTGGTCAAGGTCTTTCTGCTCTCAGTTTCTGATCTGCCATGATGTGAAGTTGTCCACCACAGACTCTGTCAATATGTCTCCCTGCCACTATGGACTGAAATTATCAGAACCAAGAGCCAAATAAACCTATCTTTCCTCCTAAGGCATTCTGTCAGGAATTTTACTAACAGATATACACAAACTAACTAATACAATAACATTCTAGGAAAATGCAAATTAAGTTATAGTGTCAGAAGGTATATCAGAGTTTGCCTGGGGACCGGAACAGGGATGGGGAGGGACAGAAGAGACAGATTACAAAGCAATAAAGGGAAATGTTTGTTTCTTATCTTGTGATGGCAATGAAAATGTACTTATGTTAAATTTATCAAATTATCAGATTTATATCTGGGTTATTTATGTGAATTATTTTCAGTTGTTCTGTTAAACAGGGATCTCCAGCCCCTGGACCACACACCGATACTGGACAGGTACCAATTTGTGGCCTGTAAGGAACCAGGCTGCACAGCAGGACGTGAATGTAGGCAAGCAAGCAAAGCTTCATCTGTATTTATAGCTGCTCCTCATTGCTTGAATTATCCTAAAATGATATCCCCACCCCTTCCATGGAAAAATTATCTTCCACAAAATTTGTCCCTGGTGCCATAAAAGATGGAAACTGCTATTTAGAATACCTTAAAGGTATGATATGTTTTGATAAAAAGGAAGGTCAGAATGTTATGGAAACACAAAATGTGACAACTTCCTCTAGGCTACTTCCAAGGGCATCTATCCAGACTGACAGGAGGTCACATATGGTCTTGGGAGCTTTCTGAAAAAGTAAGAAGGAATTCACATCAAGGAAACCAAATGCTAAGACAATAACTGGAGATCGCTCACAAGCATCAGAAGTAAGCAAGGTAACATGGATGCATCTTGTCCAGAAAATGGATTCAGCCAGGGCATTCAGAGGTCCTGAGCTCAAAAGGCATGATTTACCTTGAATCAGCTTCACAGAAACTGATGGATAGGCTAGATAATGGCTCATAAATTTACATTGAAAATTGAAATTCCTAAATTGATAACAATGCTTATGTCATGAGGTGAGCATATACTTTCCTTCATTGGAAACGCAAAAATTGTTTCCAGAATGTTTCCTTGTTAGAATGGGGTCAGATCTGGGAGTAAGAGAGAGATGATTCTTCATCTATACTTGGAAATAGACCTGTCCATGTTAAGGCCAGCCCATCTGAGCACCCTTTCCCCTGAATCATGAGGAAGTCATAAATATGTCCATTCCTTTGCTTTTTACAAATATCCAAGTGTGGCATCCTTTACCTGAATAATTCCCCCCCACCAAATTTCTGTGTTGAATTCCTAAACAAAGTACCTCAAAAGTTTACCTTATTGAGAAATAACAGGTTTTGTAGATGACTAAGTTAAAATGATGTGATTAGTGTGGCCCCTAATCCAGTATAACATACCTAGGGAGAGAATGTAGCGGGAAGGTGAAGGTAGAGATTTAGGTGATGTGTTTACAAGCCAAAGAAGGCCAAAGATGGATGGAAGAGCACCAGAAGCTAGGACGGAGTCATGGACAGCCCTCAGAGTTAACCAACCCTGCTGACACCTTGATTTCAGAATTTTAGAATCCAGAGCTATGAGACAGTACACTCTTTTTGTTTGGTCACCAAAAATCTGGTACTTTTTTATTACAAAACTGAGAAACTAATACAAACACTTCCTTCCATGTTTGTGTAATTTTTTTGTCTAGATTTTCTTTTATGCTAGAGACCACACCCTTCAATTAGATTTTTACTTTTTCTGCTTTGGTTCAAAAGATACTTTCTCTCCTAAAGGGATTTATGCAGAAATCATATCTCATCCCCTTGAGTTATTTTACTAGTTCAACCCTTGGAGGTGTTTGTGACTTTCATATGAAAGTTCCACTTTCTTATACTTTTATGATTCATTTATAAAAAGGATTATCCCAGGAACAATCTGATTTCATATTAGGCCAACTACCCTATGAGATAGAAAGAATCCAACCATTCCCTAGATTTTAGGTGTTAAAGGAAAAACTTTGGACAAAATAAATTTAACAGAGTTTATTTAAGCAAAGAATGACTCATGAATCAGGCAGCATTCAGAACCAGAGAGGTTTAGAGAGCTGCACTGCCCATATAGGAAATATTTATAGGCAAAATATGGAAGTAAAATATAGACATATCCAGGCATTTGCTTTATTTGGTTGGTGGTCTGATCAGTTGGGAGTTTGTAACTGGAAGACTTTCACTCAGTTTAGCTTGGCTGAAACCCGGTTATCTGCTATTAATGGAGATACTAATAACATAAAAAACCTAGAGTATATAGCATGGTAGCTAAATGAAATAATGCAGGAATACTGAATTTGAATAACATGCCCATAAGCACCAATAGTCTAAATTCTTGGGTTTTGAGAACTATTCCCATACTTTTACTTGATTCAACTTTTACTAGAGATCATTAAAGTTCATTATTACTTTTAATATTAGCAGAGAGATAAATATACTCACAGCTCCTTTTTTCACTCACTCACTCATCTAGTATTTTTTAAATGGCTCCTCTGTTCTAAGCATAATGCTAGATGTTGTATACTCAATGGTGAGCCATATGACTCCCTCTCTTGTTATGCACAGCATAATGGGGCAAAGCTGTTTTTGTAATAGTAAAGATAGTAGGTAAGAGAAATATATTCTTTCTCTTCCCCCATAAAACATGAAAAACAATAGCACAGGGGAATAGGATATAATTTTAGAAAGAACAATGCATCAGGAACTGGCATCAGGAGCAACCACATCCAGGTACACTGAATGCTAGAGCCTAATATCCTACTCGATTTCCACTTCTCTTACCTTGTTTTCAATCTATGTTGGCTCCATTTGCTCTTAATTCTTCTCTGTCCATTCTGATACTCCCAGGCTCAGATCTTCACAGATTGGTAGCAGTGCAGAGCAAGAGCCTTCCTTCTAATTCTGGTTCCTGGATAAAAAAAAATCCAATTGGACCAGCATGAATGTTTTGTTCTACACAGATACATTTTGATGGTAAAACAAAAACATGGGCACAGGTTGTTCAGGAGCAGACAATACTAAGAGAAATTGCATACAGGTTTAAGCAGCTTGTACTTAAAGTATATCCTTCCTGAGTGTCAGCTGTGAGAAAGTAAGAAAGAATACGGGTAGAAAGCCCATGCCACATGCTGCTTGTTTAGGCACTGACCAGTATCTCACTGCTTTTGCTACTACCTGCACTCAATTGGTGTTTCCTGGTCTCCATTGCCTTACGGCCAGTGTGTACAAAGCCACTAACAGCGCTGGAGCAATGAAGGTCAGTGCCCCCTATGGTCTGGCAGAGAGTGGATGTCCACACTGATGAGGATACTGAGAGCTCCTGAGGAGGCTCACAGTCCACCGATTGGCCATCACAGCATCATCTTCTGATTGGTTACAACCAAAGGTACAATAACAATTACATTATTGGCTACCTACATTGGTTACCACTTGTTGGCAATAAATTCATAATTTTTGGTACTTTCTAAACTATGTTTAGCACTCAAAGATTCAGAAAGTGAGTGAAATAGCCATATGCTTACTTGAAACAGGATAAGTGTGTTTACAACTTTATATTTGTGGAATATGTTTTTACAAGTATAGACCCATGTTGTGCAGGAAAATTTATTTACTACTTATAAACACAGCTAACATCAGACATCCTGATGAGTCATGTGGCATTCCTACCTAATAACCAAGATCAGAGGGACCTGGAGATTATGACTAAAAACCATAAAAAAGGAGAGATACTCTGGATCCTATAAAGCAGTAGCAATTGCATTTGCTTAGAGGCATTGCTATTTGAAGCCAGAATTTACCAATAACCTTCATATATTTTGTTATGAATTATTAATGTTACATGGAAAAACACTTCTCAATAATAAACTGATGACAAAATTGTTGTTGTTGCTGTTAGGTGCTGTCAGGTCAGGTCCAACTCATAGTAACCCTATGTACAATAGATGGAAACACTCCCACTGTATCAGGCACAGGATCTTTTCTATGTTTCAGGTCATTGCTGGAGCCACTGTGTCAATCCATCTAGTTAACAGTATTCCTTTTTTCATTGACCCACTACTCTCCCAAACATGACTTGTCTCTGCTGACTACATGTCCAAAATACATAAGATGTAGTCTAGTAATCCTTTCTTTCAAGGAGCACTCTGGTTGCACTTTCTCTAGGATGGATCTATTGGTTCATTTTGCAGTCCATGGTGTATTCAATATTTGTCCCAAGCACCATATTTCAAAAGCATCAATTTTTCTCCTGCCTCCCTCATTCACTGTCCAGACTTCATAACTATATGATACAACTGAAATTAGCATTGCATGAGTCAGGCGCACTTCCATCTCCAATGTGACATCTTTACATTTAAACACTTTAAAGAGGACTTTTGCAACTGTTTAACTGCTGCTGGTGTGGGCATTGAATGGAGAACCAAGTAAACAAAATCTTGGACAATCTCAATCCTTTCTCCATTTATTATGAAGTTGCTTACTGACCCAGTTGTAAGGATTTTTCTTTTCTTGAGGTTGAAGCACGATCTATACTGAAGGCTGTGTTCTTTGATCTTCATCAGTTAAAGTTTCAAATCCTCTTCACTTTCAGCAAGCAGAGTGGTATCATCTGCATAACCCAGGTTGTTAATGAGTCTTCCTCAAAACATGATGCCATATTCTTCCTAAAGTCCAGCTTCCTGGATTATTTGCTCAGCATATTCAGTGAAGAAGTATGGTGCAAAGATACTGTCCTGAAACACATCCTTCTTGACTTTAAATCAAGCAGTGTTTCCTTGTTCTATTTGATTGACTGCATCCTAGTCCATGTACAGATTCTTCTTGAGGACAACTATGTACTCTGGTATTCCCATTCTTTACAATATAACCCATGATTTTTTTGTGATTCACACAGTCAGTTGGCCAGGTGGCAGTTTTCCAAATCACTTGGCATAAACAAATTAGCACCTCCAGTACTGCATCTGTTTGTTTAAACATTTCAATTGATATTCCATCAATGCCTGGAGTGTTTTGCTAGTTCCTTCAATGCAGGTTCCACTTCCTCCTTCAGTACCATTGGTTCCTGATTATATGCAATCTCTTTAAAAGTTTGATCACCCACCAATTCTTTTTGGTGTAATGACTCTGTGTATTCCTCACATCTTCTTTTAATGTTTCCTGCATCATTTAATATGTTCCCTGTAGAATCCTTCACCATTGTCACTCAAGGCTTGCATTTTTTCTCCAATACTTTAAGTTTAGAAAAACAGAGTATGCTCTTCCCTTTTGGTTTTCTATCTTTAGCTCTTTGCACATGTCATTATAATATTTTATTTTGTCTTCTCAAGCTGCCCTTTGAAATCTTCTGTTTAGTTTTTTAACTTCATCATGTCTTCCTTTCACCTTAGCTTCTTGGTGTTCAAGGGAAAGTGTCAGAGTCTCTTCTGACACATAATTTGGTATTTTTTTTCTTATCTTTTCAACAAACTTTTGCTTTCCTCATGAATGATGTCTGTGATATCATTCCACAACTCTTTTGGTCTTTGATCATTAGTGTCTCATGCATCAAATCTGTTCTTAAGGGGGTCTTTGAACTCCAGTGGGATATACTTACAGTCACACCTTGGCTCTCATACACTTGTTCTAATTCTCTTCAGTTTCAGTTTGAACATGTCTATGAGCAGTTGATGATAGGATCCAAAATCAGAAGCTGGGCTCGTTCTGACTTTTGATATTAAGCTTTTCCATCATCTCTTGTAGTTAATTTGGTTCTTGTATGTTCCATCTGGTGAATTTCACGTGTATGGTCAACACTTATATTAATAAAAAATGTATTTGCAATGAGAAGGTCATTGGTCTGATAAAATTCTATCATTCCATGTCCAGCATCATATCTTTCACTGAGGCCATATTTTCCAAGTAGTAGACCTTATTCCTTATTTCTAACTTTTGCATTCCAGTTACCAGTAATTATCAGTGCATATTAATTGCATATTTGATCAATTTCAGACTGCAGAAGCTGGTAAAACTCTTCCCTTTCTTCATATGTGGACTCAGGAGTACATAAATTTGAATAATAGTCATATTAACTGGCCTTCCTTGTAGGGATGTGAATATTATTCTATCACTGACAGCATTGTGCTTCAGGACAGATCTTGAGATGTCTTTTTTGATGATGAATGCAACCCCATTCCTCTTCAAGTTTTAATTCCCAGTATAGTAACCCATATGATTGTCTGACTCAAAATGGCCTATGCTGGTCCACTTGAGCTCACTGATGCCTAGAATGTCACTGTTTATGTGCTCCATTTCTCTTTTAATGATTTGTAATGGTCTTCTGATTCAAAATGGCCAATACCAGTCCATTTTAGTTAATTGTTGCCTACAATGTTGATGTTTATGCACTTTATTTCCCTTTTGATAATTTCTAATTTTCCTAGATTCATACTGTGTACATTCCATGTTCCAGTTATTAATGGATGCTTCCAATGGTTCTTTCTCATTTTGAATTGTTCTATCACAGCAAATAGAAGTCCCCAGGGTTTTACTCCATTCCCATTATTAAGTTTGACAATTCTTTGAGCAGGCAACTCTTCTCCAGTGGTCTTTTGAGTGTATTGTAATCTGTGGGGCTCACTTCTGCAGATTATCTGACAGTGTTTCTCTAAGATTCATGGAGCTTTCAATGGCTAATTGTTAGCCATGTCCTTCTGGCTATTCTGCCTTAGTCTGGAAGCTCAGCTGAACTTGTCACCCTAGGTGACCCTGCTTGTACCTGTAATACCAGTGACATAGGTTATAGCATCACAGCAACACAAGAACTTCCACAGCAGGGTAAATTGACAGACAAGTGAGGGATGACAGATTAGCAATCTGAAAAATACCATTCAATAAATACTGATTAATTTTATTTTTGCCTCTAACTGCATTGATTTGTAGGATGCAGAATATCTCCTTTTCCTTATACTGACACTCCACACTGACAATCATGATTCCCCCATTGTTCCCTTATATTCTCTTCCTCTCCTTCTATTCTTCCTCTTCCCTTTTGTCAGACTCTTCTAGCAATATTTATTTTGCACATGCTCTGTTCCACACATCGTGCTTAGGCACCTTCAAGTAGTATACCACTTTATAGGAAAGAGGCATACAAACAGATCACAAAACTGAATTCACTGTGTGAAGATAAATAAGATCTCTTTCTTTTTTCAAAAATTCTTACAGGTTTGACCCCTTGAAAATGTATCTTTCAATGGATCCAGGTTAGTACAGATTGTCATAAGCTGGCTATTGCACGGAAATCTGTTATGGCACGGTACAACCACATAGGCCCATGTTGGCCATGTGTCCTTGGTCAGCCCTAGATGAGTTCATCTCCTTCAATGACCCAGATTTTTTATGGATCCATGGGATGACGGGGCTTCGCGCTCAACACTGGGGACTGCAAATGCCTGGGGCTCTTTAAGAAACATTTGCTCCCTATTTAAAGACTTATAATTCTCTAAGGACTGGCCAAGGAGGGTTTTCCTGTTTTTCCAAGCTGCCCTGCAGAACATATTATACTGTCCAGAAATGATATTTAAAGTTTCAATAGCTTCTGGTTCTCTGGGCCACATCACCTTGCAGTTGCCCTCAAATTGTTTCTGAATCACGTTTCCTCTGGCACAAAGCAGGAGCCCTCGGTTCACATTACGTCTTACAATGCACAGCACTCTCACCCTGCTGCAGAGGAGCTCTAATGTCAGAATGAAAAATGATAAAGCATAAATGAAATAGCAACCACATGTTCTTGGCAGTGTGGCCCTGGGTCTGCGTGGCCTTTCAAAGCAGGGAATAAACCATCTTTGCAGCTCTCAGTAACAAAGATAGGGTCTACTGAGAGAAAGGCTCTACCATTGTGGTCCCCATCTTGGGGTGATCTGGGGACAGGATGTGTTGCCTTGCAGGCCAGAGCTACACCAGACATGGCTACTGTATGCAGCTGGAAGTACAGTGAATGAGAGAAGGAACAGTGAGGATGGAGAGGCCAGAGAGTTGGATTCAGGTCTTTGAGACAGCAATGTGTCCAGTTAATTCTATACTCTGATTGCCAAACTTTTCTTCTTTCTTCATTCTTAGCCATTTTTGTCCTTAACTGAATTGCTAAACCATCCTTCTGATTGTCTCAGTACTAAAAATCTTATTACCTTTAAGTCTATTCACCACCCTGCAGACAAAATGATGATAAAAAAACAAAGAACAACAAAAAGCCAAAAAATAAAAAATAAAAAATAAACAACAAACAAAAAAACCGATTTCTGAAACCCTTTTTAAGCTGCTTTATAATAAAGCAAAATGAGACTCCTTTACACAATTTACAATTTTCTTTGATCTCACTTTTCATCTCCTGAATCTCTCTTGGGACACATCCTCCTCTGTCTTTACAAACTGTTCCTAGTACCCTGCATGCACTGTACTTGCTCATGGATACTTGCCCTTGCCCATGCCTGTTCCCCAATCTGTGAAATCCTTGCCTCACATGGGTTTACTAGGGAAATAATACTCATTCTCCAATGTTCAATTCAGAAATCATCTCCTTTGTGAGATCTATCTGATAACTATTCTAAGAAAACTTGCATTTTCCCCATAGTTCTATAGGTATATCTTTATTATATCACCTATCTAATTTCACATTGCAAATTTTTATTTGCATACAATTCTATTCCTTGTCTAACACCATGATCAGTTTAAACACAGGAGCTCTATTCTAGACCTTGTCATCCAGTGTTATGGATGACAAGGGCCAATTGTGCACATCTCTCCTAACCTCTGAGTTCAGTGATTTCACACGTTGTTGTTGTTAGATGCCATTGAGTCGGTATCTGACTCATAGTGACCCTACGTACATACAACAGACGAAACACTCTTGTCAGTGTTTCTCTGCTGCTCATAGGGTTTTCAATGGCAGATTGATTTTTGGGAGTGAGTTGCTGGGTCCTTCTCCCAATGTCACACTAGTAGTTAGAAATAAACCTTAGCAAAATTATTTATACCACAGAAATTGGCAAAGAATACAAATCAAGCCCTCCCCTCTGGAAAAACCATGTGTTAAATATTTACTAACATACCACTGCTTGTATTCATCCTTAAAATCTAGCACAGCTCTGAAATATGGTCTCTGCAAGAAAACCAATGTGAATAAATATATGAATGAATGGATGAGTGATACAAATAATAAATGTGTAAATTTATAAATAATGTCACCAAACTCCAAATAATCTTGCCAATGTTTTCATTATCAATTTTCATCTATAAAAAGACTATATTCTATGTACCTGTACCTGTATAGAAAATAGCTAGGTAATAAAGATGAGGAATTAATTTTTTAAAATGTATTTTTTCTAATCTCAGTACATGCCCAGAAGTACTACAAAATGAATGATTGACAGAGAGTCAAAAGCCTTTCTATAGGCCACAAATTGTCATTTTCTCTCATTTGTAAATGTAGGTGCCATCCTCAGCAATTTTCATGTTCTTATACTCCACGGCACCTAACAACAACAATAATAAGTAAATAAATGAATTACTTAAAATGTATCCCATTATGTGGTTTTAAATGGTGGAATGCTTGCTAAATAATTATGAGAAGTTCATGTTTAAAATGGAATCTAATTATTCCTGAATCTCATTTGATTCTCCTGTCACCCAGCCCTGAGTTGGATGTGCTATGCCCAATCACTTCCACAATTGCTTCAGCTTCAAAAACTTGAACTGATGCTCATTCTATTGCTGAAATCTGGGAAGATGTTCCATTTACTATGAGACCTATGAAAGTGTATGGAGACAACCTGGCACCTGTCTTTGTTGTGCTTCTGGAACCAGAATGAGCTTGTTGCCTGAAGGAAGTAGATTGATCTTTGGTCCGTACACCTTTATGTGCAACTTAGTGCAGAAATGAAAGTTCCAATAAATATGAACACTATCTACTGTGACTGACTCTACTTTTTGATTCCACCATGATCTGTCTACCTTTTCTCTGGCCCTTTTATTAGAGGCTTCCTATTTGAAATCTTCTGGAAAAGGTGACTCTCTTCCCACAGTCAGGAGGGAAATGTGCACATGTGTGAGTAGAGAGGGCTCTGTGGGCAGAAGGGAAGAAGGTAGGGTCAGGGCTGAGTTATATTGTCATTGAATCCAGAACCTAAGAAATAAAAGATTTAAATGAAATTATAGACAGTCCTGTGAGATGGGATGCTGCGTATACAGAATTCTTTTATTCAGAATAATTTAAAAAGTAAGAGTAGAAGGGACTACACAATATTGACAAGATTCTTGGTAGAATTGCTATTTCTGTCCTTAAGATCTACTAAATTCTCTTAATTTTGATATTTAAGTAAGTTGTGATCTTTAAGTATAAAACACACACTTTGGACTTTGAGGGCTGGGGGAAAATTCTGGTATGTGTGGATTAGAGGGAAGTCTTTGCAGCTAGCCACCAGCAGGGAACAGAATTCTGGACTGGTCTTACCACTAAGTAGGAGGACTTGGCTAAGCTTTGAGAAGCCAGGAGTCTACTTCTTGGTAAGCTTATGGGGGATTTCAATCACCACAGGCAGATGAGGTGTTTGGCTGTCCTTGGTCACTCATCTTCCATTGTGTGCAGTTCCCAGGTCAGAGCAGGTGAAGCTGTCTGCTTGGGAAGATTCTTCCCCACCTCTCCTCCCTCTTATTCCACCATAGACCTGCCCCAGAGCCTCAAAGTAAAGCATGCATTTTCATTTGTCAAAGAAGGTAAGACTTTGGCCTGAATAATAACAAAACAGAAACTGGTATCCTCCTTTTAATCAGTCTTTTGATTGAGCGCCCATACAACATAGCAGACTTCCAGGAATCTGGAAGTTTTGAAATTGAAACACAAAAAGTTATGTTCAGTTATGTAATAATAAACAGAGTAAAGCCTAAGGCAGCCCTCTTTGGCACTTCTTAAAGTTTCCAATTAAAATATTCAATTTGCCCCAATATAAGGGTTGCGTTTATGAAGAGATGGAGGAAGCACTGGGTAGGAAAAGCATTACATTGTATCTTTACTCAGTCCAGTTTAGAAACAGGAAACTTGAACTCAGCCCATTAACATAATGTCAGACACAGAGAAGAAGATATTTGGATGGTAACTTTGCAAATGGCACCCCATGCTTCTGCACAATACTGGCAAAAAATACTATCAAAGTTCTAAACAAGGCGGTGGAATAATTGTTGTCCTGTAGGAAGCCATGTGACTATGGTTCGGCCCAGCCAACCAGCCAGGTAGGTTGGTAGTCTTCTGTATTTCTTTAGCTCCTGCTCCATTTGACTCATCTACACCACACATAAGGCTGGAATTTGCACCCTGTGCTGCTGGATGAATGACCATACAGGGGCTCCAGCTTTGCCATTTCAACATTTCCATAGGCATACCTGTCCTCCTTGTGAAATTCATAAGTGGGTCCAGAAGCAAGGCAAATTTTTTTCTAAGCATATTCTAGGACTACAAGTTCCTATTTAAAAGTTTTTTCAAGGAAAATACAATTACATGTGATATCTGCCATGTATCAGATGCACTACTGGACAGAAGCAAGACAGTTTTCACATTAGATTGTATCACATGTCTTTTAATGACACCATGTTTCTGTGGACTACCTAAACCTTCTGGTAGTTGTGCTTACAATTCAAGGCCCACATGAAAATCAATGTGGAGTGGGAAATTAGAAAAGCAGCATTCAATCTGACTCCAAATTTTGGACTATTTCATACAGTTCATCAATCACAGGTGTTCTTTTGTAAGCAATTTTGTTTTCTAAAGAATGAAATAAAATGCCTTTTCTCTTCAGTTGCATACTATTCTATATATAGATTTTTTTCAAATAGCTACTAAACTGCTAAACATAAATACTTATCAAATTCTTTGGACTTAACTAATAGATGGAAAAATTAGTTTGTTTTGGTTTAAGGGTATTGTGAAAAAAATTATTGAGCTATTTAAGGACATTGAGATTCAAGAAAATTTGGGATCCTCTGCCCTAGGCAAAGCTGGCTAGAGATCCTATGAAAGTACAACCCTCATGATTCCTATTATAATTTATGTTTCACAGACATGGGGAGGTGGAAGGCTAACTGTCTTCTATACAGGCCCACCAAATATTTGTTGGTGAATATTTTTGCCTGACACTTATTGAGCCAGGCACCAAGGAATATTTTATCATATAAATCTTATAATTCCTCAAATACAGTAGATATTATATTTTACAGATGAGGAAACCAGGGCTCAAGGAGGTTGAATAAGTTACCAAAGTCACACAGATAGTAAACGTCATTTGAACACAAAATGGTTTGATTTGAAGTTCGTGCTCTTTCCAGTACATCACACTTTTTGCAAATGAGGATGGTAGAAAACAAAGGTTCAGAGACCAAAGACCTGGCCTTTCTCCACGGAAAGGAAACTCTAAACACTATGGGATGGTGGAAAGAATTGCACAGTATATTTTTTATGTGAAATCACACACATCAATTACTCTTAGAGAACTGAATTAATAAACCTAGAATGCCTGGTATACCTACATTTAATTCAGCAAAGTTCATCTTCTCTTTTGCATTTTTAAGATGCACAGACCTATATTCTCTCTTGCCCCACACTTAAGATCTAAGAACTTGGTAAAGTCATAGAGCTTGTTCAAGTTCAAAGAGGGCAATCCCTTTGGCTTTTCATCTCCTTCACCTAGATAATTCATCCACAAACCACTAGCCCAAACACTTGGAATGTTTGAGATATTTATGCTTCAATCAAGCATATCTATTTGCATAAAATATTTAGATATTACATTTCTAATGCTTTTAAAGAAAAAAAAACCTTCAGAGCAGAAGTATGTTTTCCTTAACCTCATTTGTTTTAAAGAAGGAGAATGAGAAAGGAAAGAAATGCATCATGTTTTACATAAAGGAAATAGCTCCAGGCTAAATATTTTAATGGTTTAAACATTCATTTTAGCAAGTTTTCTTTAATTTTCTTAACTTTGTTCCTTTTGAACTGGCTCAACCTTCATGTTTAATCCTTGGAGCTTTCAAGGAACAGCTTACAGAAAGTTATATACACAAATATAACAAACATTTCAAATAAAGCACAATGCATAAAACAGAGAACAGGAGAACTCTGACAACAGCTGCTAGATTTAACACTAATAGTTTTGAAAGATTTTGGCTTGAAGGTTAAGAGTATCTTATGACAATAAGCAGGCTTTGTATATAATGTCAACAGTCTTGTTGCAACATGTCCAGTTTTAATTTATTCTCTTTCATTTGTATAAGACAATATAATTATGGATGTCTGGTTCATGACATTCAGTTAAAAAAAGTTCAAAATCAATCATATTTTTAAAGAAATAACATCTTTCAAAAAACTTCTGGCCTGTATGTCTGGTAATAGCTACAATTTGGCCTAAATGTGATAATATGGTTCAAGGCTTCATGCATTTATTTTTTTCAAATGAGTGTTTGGTGTATTGGTGCTTCTGCATATGTGCAAGTCATTGAACTTCCCACTCAGTTTACTTCTCCAAAGGGTATCATGACTGATACTGAGTCTATAGGTGGGGGGCTGGAGGCAAGGACCTCTCTCCCACCCCATAGACCAGGCATGCAGGGAAGTTTCAGAATGGGATTAATGCCTGGTTCAGCAAAGATTCTGAAACAATCCCAAGCAAATCAGAAAGGGGTGTACATACATGAACAAATATGCAGAAAAACACATGTCCTGACGCACACAGTTTTATGAATGATACCTTTTGTCAGTCTTTGCTTGTTAGTTCAGAAACTTGGTTTCTCTATAACAAAGTACATATTTAGAAGACTCAGCTAAAACAAATATACAACAGGGTTGCAAATTGGAGGCAGTTGAAAGCGGAATATGGCCTGAAGAAGGAGAAAGTATTCAACAAAATGCTAGGGATGATTTCCCTCCCAAGAAAACACAAGTCAACAGTCAAAACCTAGGTGAGGTAGCAGCACAGAGAAACCCAGCTCTCCTTGTGTTTTTATGTCAAAGGATACCAGCAATTTTTTCCACATTCAGGTTGACTACACAGTGGAGCTGGCTTTTGCAGCATAGTGGCCAGGTCTAGTGAGGATACCAGACAAGCTGACAATACTTGGGGTATGAACCCAAGAATATGTCTTGACCTTGAGCACCACTTTCTGGAAGAAATTTCCACATTACAATAATAACAGAAATAGTCATATTTCTACCTATATGATAGGCACTAGAATTCATTTTTTACCCACAGTTCTTCATTGATTTCTCTTCAACATCCTATGAAAACAAGTATTAATATCTTCATTTTTCATATAAGAAACTGAATTTTCCCAGATATATGGCAAATACAAGACTTGCACTCATACCTTTCTCTTCAAAGGATTTGCACTGAAAATGCTAGTAGTTGGACAAAGATCTCCTGCTGGATGAGGTGATGTTTTCGTAGCCATGCTGCCCTCTTACACTTGGGGGTATCAAGGGCTTACCTTGTCACATACCTTTCTTGAGTGTGATCTAGAAGTACCCCAGTGGCCTTAACCTTGAAACCTTTGCAAACTGTGCTTTCATAGGTAGCTGCCAATTAACTCACCACTGTCCTGACCACACACAGATACACGTGTACACATGTACACTCACACATGTGCGCACACATGTGCACACACATGATCAGATGTACCAGCTTGTGCTAACCTCTGATATCTCATTAAACTATCTAATGGTAGTAGTAAATATCAGGGAAAGTTTAGACATTAAATATCAAGACTGACTCTCCTCATCTCACTGATAAGTACATTGAAGTCCAGGGACTGATCAAAGGAGAAAGAAAGCACCAAAAGCAACTGTCTCTTTTCCTTCAGCAGACATTCCTCTGGCCTTGTATTTACAATCCTCCTGCCTCAACCTCCCAAATTGCTGGGATGACAGTTGTGTACCACTATGGCACTTGACATGCTTTTGCAGATATTCCAAGAGTCCTTTTGTGGACAGAATCATGTTTGGACAAGGAGATAAAAAAAAATCAAGTACAAATCTACATGCTCCTGGGCTTACACCGGAGAAGAGGAAGTCCACATGTTCAGTGCAAGTGCAGCTCAGGATGATCAGTCTCTCTGAGGATGAGCACCACATGGAGAGGGATGCAGAAAGGGGCCACTGAGATCCAGTCAAAGCCTCTTGCCCAGATCACCTGCTCCTGGTCTTTTACTTCAGTAAAAATATAACAAGAGAATGGTTTATGGCCACTGTAAGGACTGGTAGAAATTGATGCTGTGTATTTTTGTTTCTCTAGCAAAGACAAGAGTGAAAGTGTCTGCAGGTCTAAAATAGAGAAGTGCATTTGGCCCATTTCCACAGCATGGAGAGTCCTCCCACATTACATGGCACTTAATGCTATTGTCACTAGTCTATGAGCTTCCTGAGAACAGTAGTCATTTCTTTTCTATTGGATACTCCATTTGAACAAAGGGCCTGGCACCTAGAAAATATGTACTGCAAGTGTATTGAATGAATGAAGGCCACTCTTAGAAACTCAAGATAAAGGAACTCAGTGTTGTTCAGCCACTCCATTGTTCTAGTTGACATGTCCTGCACTACCTGTGCCTTCACGAGCCATGCCTATCTGCACTTAAGTTATCAGCTCAGCTCTTGTCAATAATCAAATGTGAGACACACTTCCCTTAATGTCCAAGAGCAGCAAACTGAAAAGGAAAAGGAGTGGAAAGTGGTTTCTGTAGTCTTGTCTCACTCGAATAACTTGTGGTTGCATGGTGTGTGTGCACAACAATCTGTATGAGGAAGCAAGGTTGATTATGGAGATAATGAGTAGTATAAAAACCTAGAAAAATACAAAAGCGTTTCACCCTGAGTTCTGAGGACAAAGCACATAGAGGATATTTCAGTTAGTGGTTGTTCAGGGTATGGACCTTTGCTGAGAGAAAGTCCCCCACCTCTGCCATGAAAAGACATCTTGGCTGAGGTGCAAGTGGCCAAATATTGTGAGAAAAACTTCCAGAATGTGAATGTGGGAAATGTCAGTGCTTTCCTGATGTCAACTAAAAGGACACAAGCCAAGTTCAAAGAGTCATGCCAGACCCATTCTGGGTAGCTTCTCATCCAATTATTCCAGACTTCATGAGACCTGCTGTGGACCATGTAGTAGGGCAAGTTACAGCCAAAAGGGTGCAGAGATGTCTAGCTGCCCAAACATTTAAATTGCAGGAAGTTTTTAAGAGCCTGATCTTTGCAGCTGGGCAGCAATGACTGGTGAGAATCCTAGGAGTTTTACATGCCTTGTAGATGTCCTCAGAGCTGAAAGGAAAATAATATGTATTGAACTCACTCAAGAGTTTCCTCAGAGATCAACATCACATGGTGACACATTAGTTTAGGAACAGGAGCATTGTAATATTCTGCTAGAAAAATTTCCATTCTACAGCTGCCTCCCACCATTTTTTAACTGCCAGGAGCTAGCTCCAAGCCCCAAGTGGTTATTTTTGTATGACTTCTCTTAGGGTACCTTGAAACTTGGGAATTTTAACTCATTCAATAATCTATACTTATCTTCTATATTTTTACCTTTTAAAGAATTATGTTTATTTTTTTTCTTTTCTTTCATCTTTTCTTCTTTTTTTTTGTACATTTCCAGAAGAATTCAATTTATTATATATCTTGTAAGTACTTTTCAAAATAATGTACTTACTTCTTACTGATGACTTCTATGGTTTGGATGGGGCTGGAGTTTAGCTCAGTTGGTAGAGTCCTTGCTCTGCATGGTCTGAGGCTCTGGGTTTGATCCCTAGCACATCAAAAAACAGAGAAGGACCTGGCAGCCCACTCCCAAAACAATTAGCCATTGAAAACCCTATGAATAGCAAAAATTGACATAGTGCTGAGCATGGCACAGCGTCAGGGAGTGTTTCATTCTGTTTTACATAGGGTCACTATGAGTTGGACCTGACTCAATGGGACCGAACAACAATAGCAACAACAATGGTTTGGATGTAATTTGTCTCCTTGAATGTTCATGTGTTGGAGGATTACTAGGGTGGTGGTATTGGGCAGCACAGTGGTGGGACCTTTAAGATGTGGGTCCCGGTGGGAGATCTTTAATTCACTTGAAGCACTGTCCTTGAGAAGGACTGAGAAGTTCTCATGAAAGCCACAGTAGTTCTAGAGAGGGGCTATTATCAAAGCCTGGGCCTGGCCCCACCAGCTCCCTTGCTTTCTGTCTTGCTCCCATGTATCTCCCACCATGACCCTCTGCTATGACAGGACACGGGCCAAAGGTCCTCCCCAGAACTGAGCCAATGCAGGTGCTACACACTTGAGCCTCTAACACTATGAGATAAATAAGCTTTCTTTCTTTATATGTAGTTTGCCTCAGCTATTTCACTTCAGCAAATTAAAACTGACTAAAGTCATGGCACACTACCACTGAATTTAAAAACAACTCAAACCAAAAGAAAAACATTGAAAATACAGAGAAGTATTGGAAATAGCTAAAAATTATACCTCAATTTTTATATATTCTTCTGTTTGAGTGGTATGATAGGAAGAATGGTCACAACTTCTAGGATAAAAATTCAATATATTGGGATAAAATTCTGCAGCAGATATGGAATAATAACACCTTTGAGAGAGAGAAATAAAAAACATTCATGAACCTTTTCAACTGTTCAGTAGAAGTATGCCAAACATATTTTTGAAGGATTTTAGAGCATGTCAAATTGTAAGTTTTTAAGTTCCAATGGACAAAATTCCTTAACTTATTGGACTCTTCCAATGTTCAAATTTTACCATATGCTGGCAATTATCCTCTTTGGAATGATTTAAACATATGAAAAAACATTTTAGAACCCCACTAGAAAACAGTGTGTGAGAGGCTGAAAACATCGTGACAATTCACAAAGGTTCTAAGGGATTAAAGAAGCTTGAAGATACTGTGTTGACATTGTTTTCCTGTTGGAAGTCCAGGCTTTGTAGCTCCTCCTCATGCTCTAGGCAGAGTTTCAAGTCTAAAAACCTGCTGAAATGAATCTTCCATGCTGTTTGTTCTTACAGTGCCGCTCTTCTTTCCACAAATCAGTAAAGCCCTTGAGTACAAGTGGCAAAAACTGGACTCAACTTAGCTTTAGCGCATATTCACTGTAGGGATAGATAGAAGCTGGCAAAATTAACTTAAGACTTGTAATGACCAGTAGACCCAGAGGCAATGAATTCATCTCTTCCAGAGTGTTGACTCCATGCCTTCTCCTCCTGTCATCCATTCTATTCTTGCCAGTGTCTCTGTAAAATAAAGGATATGGTTGGTAGTTGTCACATGTACACAGTGGGTAGTGACTCCCTGCTAGGTTGGTAGCCATCACATTTTTGATGAAATTTTATCACAAACAAAAAAAGAATTTTCTTGACTTGATCCACTGATGAGAATCCTGGGGAAATTCTCATTGCTGTAGTGTGAGTTGGACTTCCATTTCCAGGCCAATTCCTAATATCAGAGGGATGGAATATTATTATTGTCTGGAGCTTGATCATGTACTCACAATGTTTTGGGAATGTAGTATATAGAGACTCATGGTTTGAATGGGAGAGGAGCAGATCTCAAAAAAAAAGTGTTTGTATTGTCAAAATAAGGGATCAAAAGTGTTGGATATATGGAAATAATAATTGTGTATGACATAATAATTTCTGTATAACTTGTGGCCACCTTCAGGTAGTTCTTATAGCAAGGCTATGAAAAAAACATTTTCCTCCACTCACTAACAAAGAAACTAAAGATTCAAAGGTTAAATTATAGAGAAGTTGATAGAGATAGTGAGAAAGGCTGGAGGAATATTCATGATTTGAGAAAAACTTCTGCATGTCTTAGGTTGGTCTTGCCTGAGTCATTTGTCTTGATGAAAAGACAATAAATATATAAATTAAAAATAGTATTGATTATGAATCAAGTGGACATAAGAGATGAGAAATTGATATCCAGTTATAGAAGGAATTACAATCATGAGTATTGAAAGAATGTTTGATTCTCCAAGGTAGTTTATAGTGAAAGAGTTACAAAAGCTTTTGGAAATCAAACCAAGTCATGAAAACATGATTGGATTTCTCTGATATTAGAGAAAGTACAAAATTTTGACATAACAACAGATGGAATTCTAATTTCAATACTTTCTTTCACTTTACAGAATATGAATCTTTTACTCATTATTTAGAGAAATTGTAAAATAATTGTGAAAGGATATCATAAAAATAATGATGATTAAAAATTTGAGAAAGCAGTATATCTTCAAGGGAAATAGTTTGTTGTTGAGTATTGTGGAGTCAGATCCAACTCATAGCGGACCCTATGTACAACAGAATGAAACGCTACCCAACACTGCCATGCACATGTTCTTTTTATGTTTGAGCCCAATGTTACAGGCACTATGTTTCTTCTCATTTGAGCCATATCAACAAAAGGAGGTTGCAAGGGTTTACCCTATTTCTGTCCTTAAGGTGAACTATATTTTGAGGAGGGAATTCTTCCCCAGTTGTTCTTCAGTGTCTTCCAAATTGAAGGGCTCATTTTCCAGCACTATATTTTATAGTGTTTCTCTGCTATTCATAGGGGTATCAATGGCTTATTGTTTTTGGAGTGGGCTTCTGAGTCCTTCTCCCCAGTCTTTCTTAGTCTGGAAGCGCATCTGAAACCTCTTTGCCTTGCTGGCATCTGAAATACCAGTGGCATGTTGTTGTTGTTGTTGTTTTTAGGTGCCATCAAATCAGGTCTAGCTCAGCTACCCTATGGACAACAGAATGAAACACTGCTGAACACTGTGCCATGCCCAGCACAATGTCAGTGCGTCTTTGCTATCCATAGGGTTTTTGAAGGATGATTGTTTTGGGAGTGGGCTACCAGGTCCTTCTCCATTTTAGCTGGGTCTCAGAGAGTGCAGGTCAACACTCTACCAAATGAGCTAAACCCCAGTCCACGAGTGGCAGAGCTTTCAGCATCACAGCAACACACAAGCTCCCACAGCACAACAAGCTGACAGACACATAGGGTAGGGAAACACTTATTAAATTATTTAATATATCAGTGTGTGAGCATGGATTAATGGCACAAATTAAAAGGTATAATGAATTTATGTGTATTTTGAAACTCAACAAAAATATTTACAAATCTCTGCATAGTAAAATCAAGTTGATAAATACAACATTCTAAAAATAGTTTTTATGGTCTAGTTTATGATGTGTGTATTATATTAGTATTTCACAGAGAAATATGTGTCCTGAAATAATTTGACTATATATGCTCAGAAAAAGATGACAAAGAATTTAGTTTCATGAACAATAGAACCAATGTTAAAAGAAATTCTCCACTTATTGAAATGGGTTAACTCATGACTACATATTTATTAAAAAGTTGTTAGAAGGTGTGAATGTCTCCCTGACAAACAAGTTTATGAACAGAGTCATTTAGTTAGTGACATTTATATCAAAAGAATAGTCATATGAGAAGGAATATACCAGAAGTTAAAAAATAATTGACCAGAATATAGAATATGGATTTCTAGAGGGTATGAAGTTGGAGGGGGAGGAAAAGGCTGGATTTGTACAGTGCACACTAGATGTATGCATTGAAATATCACACAGAACCCCACTTATATGTACAAATAATACATGGTAGTCAAAAATAAAATTTTTAAGATGGGCATGAAAGGACTATCTAAAATATCATGTGATTTGGAAATTATAAAAATGATTCTAAGAATAATTTGCACACCAATTTTTATCAGTTGGTATAGAGTTCTATAATACATAGCATATTTATAGGATGAAAAGAACATCTTAAAGTTTATTTCATGTACTCATTTGTTTTACCAATTGGTTATAAAATAGTTGAAAATCCCCTCAGCACTTATGGATAAGGAGGTAAAAGGACATAAAGAACATTCTCAAATCCGAGGCAGGCTGAGATTACTTTCTGTAGAAGGAATCATTCCGATGATGGGAAGATGGATAATTTTGATGGACAAAATAAATAAGAGAGAATATTTTAGATGTAACAAAGTATGGAATTTTGAATACACAAATAGTTTGGTGACTATTCTCAGACGACAGTCATGGAAGGCTTGAGTGATATGAGTGGGAAGGGAGGTCTCACAAGGAAGATGAGGAGCTGATTATGGACATCTTGAGTACCACTTGGAATCAACAGATTCTTCTGGCTCTTGTTTATCATTGCTTATTTATCTTTATCAAAGTGGTACATTGGGGCCTTGATATCATAAAATGGGATCAACAATTCCTTAAGAGTTAAAGTTGTATTATGTGTACAAAAGAACCTCATACAGGACTAGGCCTATTGTAGATTAATCAAAAGTGTATTCTGGCCTCTGAAACTACTCTAGGTAAGATGTACAGTCTTTTCTCAAACTTGAAACACTAAGATTGAGAGTTCAAGGATTAACAGAAAAAAATCACAATTTCCTTAAAGAGGATATACTCTGTTTTTAATCTGTTCATTAAACTACTCTTTAGCATTAAAAAAACCAATAGCAAAGGAATCTCTCTAAGCTTATTACACTGAATTTCATTAATAAGAATGAAAACTGCTGAATTCACCTCATTTATCATGACATGGTACATACAGCCTTGCTTCCTTGGCCAGTCATGGAATTTTGCTGAGGTTCAGAGCACTTAGTTGGTTGTATATTTTTTGGCTCATATGAAATCCAAGGTAATGAGCTTTAACACTACAAAGGCTCTGGAATGCTTTCAAAAACATTTGCTTCCCACAAGACAAATTAGCTGAACCAAGCAATAAAATGTGACATTAAGCATTCAATACTCCCATTTTTATGTAGTCCCAGGTCAGCAAAAATGACCCCATCGGGGCCATTTCTCTAATGCTCATGTTCAGAGTCCTACTAAAATTCTATCTCTAGGAAGCTAATCAATAGTTATTTATGCCTTGTAGACCCCCACAGAAAGCCTACCTCATAAATTGAACTTGAGGCATTTTGGAAGCTTCTGGACCTAATACAGTTTATAAGGACCTTCTGTCAAGTGGACCACCCTGTGTGCACACATGTCTACATGTATATGTGCATTTGTAATTTATCACTTTTACTTTTTGGGTATTGTATCTTAAGGTCTTAAAGAAAATTTCAAAATTGTCTAATGATCAGTGAAATCCTATTGTTTTGACATTTTTAGACATTAATGCTTAGACTGCCTAGTTATTGAATAACCCATTTTTAGAATAAAGGATGGTTCCATCTCATCTGAAGTATCATGTTCTATTCTAGGGAAAACATTTCTCTAGGCAAACTGTCACAAGTTCTAAAGAAGAGAGCCCAGGAGAGTAAATAAAGGTTAAACCAGTGTTAGTCCATTTTCTGCTATTGTAACAGAATATCACATGTGAGGTAATTTATAAATGGTAATTTATTTGTCTCATAGTTCTGAAGGCTAAGGGGTCCAGGAACATGGCATCTGGTGAAGTCCATTTGGCTGTATTATAATATGGCGGAAGGCAGCTACATGATGAGACAGCCATAGAGAAAGAGGGAGGGGTGTGTGTGTGTGTGTGTGTGTGTGTGTGTGTGTGTGTGTGTGGAGAGAGAGAGAGAGAGAGAGAGAGAGAGAGGAAAACAGAGAGCTCATCCTTTTAAATCATGCCACTAATGTCATTATTTGGCATTAATCTATTCATGAAGGCAGTGCTCTCATGACTTAGTCATCTCCTAACAATTCCTCCTTTCAATACTGTTGCAATGGCAATTTAATTTCAACATGAATTTGGAGAGGACATTCAAACCACAGCAACAATTCTTACATGGAAGAGTTGTAAAGAGTGAGTCTGTCTGGAGACAGAAGAGAAGAGGCAAGACAGAGAGAGAATCAAAGGCAATAACTACATGTCCCTAAGAGATTGTCTGCTAGAAGTGACCCCAGGGCCTTTCAATGAGGAACAAGGCACATGGCAACAGAGAAACAAAGGTTAGGTTGGTGTGAGGATGAATTTTCTATAATAATAGTTTAAAATGGAATGAACAGTCTCAGTAAAGACTAGATAAGAGAGAAGCCAGATGGTCATGTTACAGACCCATTCAGGACTGGAATGAAATGCCTCAGGGCTGCTCACAACACACTTCTGTCCTTTCTTCTGGTTTTCAATATATCCTGGGTAAGCCTGGGTTTACTATGTCAAGCCTTCCATGCCTTAGTCATCATATTCCCTGAGTAGTCCAAGCTTCTTTTCTTTCAGAAGTCAACTTTTAAAATGTTTATAAAAGACAAAGAAGAAAAGTGAGGGCATTTATTTTTGCAAATTCAAATTAATTTTAAGAAATTTTACCTTGACTATTTTTTTGAGAATTTAAAGTTTGACTAGCAAGACTAGAAAGTTGTTCAATTAAATTGGTTAACTGCTACCTGTTTTATTTTTGTTGTTAGGTGCTGTTGAATTGATGTCTGACTCATGGCAATCCTATGTACAACAGATGAATCACTATTGTTAGTGTTCCTCTGCTATTCATAGAGTTTTCAATGGCTGATTGCTTTTGGGGAGTGGGTTGCTAGGGCCTTCTCCCAAGCCTACAGCACCTGGTATTCCCAGGTGGTCTCTCATCCAAGTATTAACCAGGTTCAACCCTGCTTCCAAGATCTGAAGGGATCAGAAGCCACAGTGGTACAGCTACAGGCGCCTGTTTTATAGTCTGTCAGAATTATGGGAGCTTCCTCCCTTTAAGCTACTCTATACTTTGATTCATTTACAAGGAGAGACAAGCTGAAGACAGCAAGGAACAGACTGGCCTATCAGTTTTATGTGTCCTTTATTTCTTTTGAAACGTACTATCCTAACAATTTACAGAATGTGATCTGATATTTTTAGCCTCAGCTTGGAGTTGTCCAAATAGTCCCCATCTTCAGGTTGATATTTCTTACTTGGTACTTAGGAGCAAAAATGGGGCACAGGGGTGGTGTCATTGGGGTTCTCCAGAGAAAATATACATATTATAAATATACCTACACACATACACATACCATATATATATATATATATATATATATATATATATATATATATATGAATGAATTACTTGATGAGGTCAGGGTAGTTCCATAATTGTGACCTATGCCGGGGAATCAGAAGACTAAAGACCTGAAATCTCCAAGTCTCTGTCTGACACTGAGGTCTGGGAGCTGTCTGTTAGAGAGTCTTTCATGTTTAGCCTATGTTGAAAAGCTAAAGACAGTGCAGTCTGATGTCTTCAGGCAGCAACACATGCTCCCACTCTGAAAGAGTTAAGCCTGCACTGCTGGCTGACTTCTTTTCTTCCTCAATTTGTCCATCCAGTATTCCCACCCAATGGATGACACCTATTATGTTCAGAAAGGGTCTTTCCCCTTCAGTTACTTTCTGATGTGTCAATCCTCCCTGAAAACACCCTCCAAGACACATCCAGAGGAGTCCTTTACTAACCCTAGATATCTCTCAATCTATTCAAGTTGACTATGAAGACTAACGATCACAAAAGGCGATCATAACCTGTAGCCAAATTATCATGGAGAATGTCCTGGCTGCCATTATGGCAAGCAAGTCTCTCTGTCCTTCTCTATTATAATCCATAGAGCTGGGATTTAATTATTTCTTCCTGTTGTTGTTGTTGTTGTTGTTGTTGTTAGGTGCTGTCAGGTCGGTGTCCAACTCATAGTGACCCTATATACAATAGATGAAACACCATTGTCATGCCTCTCTGCTATTCATAGGGTTTTCAATGGCTGGTTGTCTTTTGGGAGTGGGTTACTGGGTCCTTCTCCCAACCTTATAGCACCTGGTTCTCCCAGGTGGTCTCCCATCCAAGTACTAACCAGGTCCAACCCTGCTTAGCTTCTGAGATCTGATGGTATCAGAGGCTACAGTGGTACAAGTGCAGGCAATTATTTCTTTCCTTGGAGAAATTCAGTAATGACCTCCCTCATTTTGCAACTCCATTACAGTGTAGTTTGGCTTTTTTAGAACTACAAAGGGACATGTTTCCCTGGTCTATTTGGAGCATCTCAAAGAAATTTGCATATATTGATCACTCTCCTTAAGTGTAGTCAAGATCTTATTGAAGAGCAACAACCATGATCTTGCTTGTTCTCTAGGAAGGAAAACAATTGCTAGGATAATGTTGTGGCATCTGAGGTCCTTTCTGACACAGCTCCAGAGATTCCACTGCAAAAATCTAATGGTCATAGTCAATATCAGGGCAATGGTACAGGTAAGAATTAAAGACTGAATAGGGGAAAATATCTAGTAGAACTAGCAGGCAAGCTGGAATAACTGCCAAGGCAGAAGTGACCCATGGATCTGCAGGCTTCTTGTCCATATCCCTAGTGGTTAGGTCACAAATGCTGTCACTGGAGCCCTTCAGCCTTCCTCTAAGTCAAGACATCTCTGAAAGTCCATTCTCACTCCACAGTTCTCCATTTACTAGCAGCTTTAGGTTCAAAATCAACCCACGGTAGTTCTCAGTTTATGAATTGACTTACCAATCAGCCATCAAAAACTCAGTCTCTGTCGATCCAGACTTGGAGAAAGTTTAGACCCGAGGACCATTCCTCTTGGCCTAGCCTAAAAGGGAGATGAAGCACACATGGACAGAAAGAAGTCTGTCAATACTCACCTTATTTGGTTGACAGAATTCACCTGTGTAGGTAGAAAACACGCCCATTTCACCCCAATCTTTGGTTCGGGCTAGACCAAGCAGAGAAATAGGAAGGGACAAGTGTTTGAACCAAGATACAGTTAGTCCAACGGTTTACAGATTTGTTTATCTGGGAATCCTACAGTACTTTTGGCAAAATACTATAGAAGTAGGTATTATATCACCTTCTCTGTATGTATATGTGTGTGTGTGTGTGTATCTATATCTAGATAGATAGATAGATATACACACATATACATATGTATACATGTATGTATATATACATACATATATATGCATATTATATATATGTATATATATATATATCCTTCTATGAGATTGTACTTGATTAAAAAGTGGTAGCTATTCTGAAGTGTGTAAGAAAAATATATACAGGAAAATAAACTTAATGCCATGACTGTGTTATGGATGGCAGCTACTTAAGGCAAGCATAATGAAGGTAAATGACAGTTTTCTGCAACCAGATGATTAAGAATCAAGGATTAAGCTAATTGCTGAAATTTGTGGGGAAATTGCATAAAATGATGTTCTCTGGTTTTCCTAGAGGAAACAAATTTGAAGTTTAAAACTACATCAATCTCCACCCCCATCTGCTTCATGAGAAAGTTTTCAAGAGCTTATAAAGGACATGCCAGAGCAATTGCATATGAGCTTCCTTGTCCCTCACCATCGCAGTCCATATGCAGACATTATTTCTATGTCCAGTCCTTCCTCTGACCTTAACAATGCTCCCTTATCCCATTAGGGGAGAGTTTCATCTCGGCCTCAAGTGGAGCCACTGTTGAGGGTAAGAATCTGTTCCCTCATCATATTATCTTCCTCTACTTGAGGGTCATCCAGCTGACAAAATGAGATCAAAAAGTGGGCTGCATACATGATGAGGGGCTGGCTTTTGAGCAGGAATGTTGAGATCTTTCCCATGGTGCAGAGGTCCCTTCATCTTGCTCCTGGTAGAACAAAGAAGTCAAAGCTATGAGGACATGTGTGAATATGTCACTCTGTCACATCTTAAGAATTTGAGGTAGCCTTTGCCATGAGGTCTGTTGCTACTATTCTAGGCCCTACTGTGATTTGTGCTCACTTCACCGATTCCTTCATTCCTTGTCTGATCCCCACCAACAGGTAGACACACGCCACAGCAGATTTAAACAATATTTGTTGATTTGATTTACTGAATAATTAGCCAACTGCAAATAGCTGTCATTTAATTAACATGACTACTTCTAAAATACTTTATGGATGCGACAAGTCATAGAGTATGTGATGGTCTGAATTTTTGTGTCTCCCACAAATTCATTTGCTGATATTCTAAACCTTAAGGTGATATATATTAGGAGGTGGGTCTCTTTGGAGGTGATTAGACTGGAGATGGAGTTCTCATAAAGGAAATTAGTGCCCTTTTCATAAAAGAGACCCCAGAGAACCTCCTTCATCCTTTCTACCATGAGAAGACACAGATGGCACAGTCTATAAGGCAGAAAATTGGCTCTCACCAGACACTGAACCTTATGGTTCCTTGATTTTAGACTTCTATTCTCCAGAACTGTGAGAAATAAATTACTCTTTTTCATAAGCTACTCAGTTTATGATCATTTGTTATAGCAGCATGAATGAACTAAGAGAATAATGCTAATTTCCAGCATTTCTAATATTCAAAGAAAAGTAAGCTTATACAGAATATAAAGCTGATAATCATCATGTATTTAAAATCTCCATAATGTTGTTTCTTTCATTATAATAATGTTAAATGTATTTAAAAATTACCATAGATTCTCAACTCTAATCTATACTATCACATTGTATTTCTTTTATGACATTTACAGGAGTTCTACAATTTCCCCCAAAACAAATTCTCAACCATCAATCTAATCCATATGCAGTTCTAATCCACATCTGATTTCTTAGCTCTCTAAAATTGTTGAAATGGTATAGATTAGATTTAACAATATATGGCACTTCCTCTTTTTTTATCTAGAATTTATAATAATACCTTACTCAGATGAAAATCACTTAGCTGAAACTCCATGCAATATGAAATATGATTATAGTCTCATTTTGGGAAAGGTAAGTGTCTGAAAAATTTCTTTTAAGAATAAAACATATGTGTGTCCTTCTATTCCATGCCAGAGTTAATTGTTACATTTATTCCAAACAACTTAGTATAAAATACACCTTAGCTTGTTTTCCATCTCTTGGCCTTTTGTGTGCCTGTTGCATAACAACTATGAATTGTGAATCAGTTTCTGGAGAATAAAATACATCTCAAAACTATACTTTGAGGGTAACCCTACATACAGGCATTGACAAATACCATTCTGAAGGTCCAAAACATTCTTCAAACTTTAACAGAAGAGATAGCCTAAGTCTTTCCCCTCTGAAGATCAGTATTCTATCTTAGAGTGAAGGATTTCAAAGACATGATCTTTAAGTCCCCTTCCAATCCTGATACTATGTGACCCTCTATAATCCATTCCTTTGGATGCTGAGAAATGGCAGTTAGGCAGTGTTCCTTTTCTCTCAGGTCTGGCTCCTGCACAGGAAAGCCAAACTGAATTGTACTGGCTCATGTAAATGAGATAAGTCTCTATATCCATTGAGTCTCCTAAGATAACCTAAGACTATCATCATAGGTAGTCTCCCCTAGCAGAGTTTCCTGTCTTTCAGTGGCTCTACACCCAGAGGCCAAGCCAAGCAGCCACTTTAGAGGGAGGCCAGTCCCTGCAGTGGGCCTCTGTTAAGGCATCTGGAGATCTTGAGGCTCAGTAAGCCAAAGTTCCAGACACCTTGCTCCTGCCACCACTCGCATTTGCACCCAGTTAGGGACCTGCCCATATAGTCCAGAAGCAGGGCATTCAGGAAGAAGGTCTTTTTTTCAGGAAAACTCTTCCTCTTCTTTGTCTCTTTCCTTCTGGTTTCCACCAACTTCATCTCAAAAAGTCAATTTCTGCATCTACTTTGTGTTTCCAGGCATCTCCAGAAGTTTCAGTTGCAGGGAAGTCTTTAGCTTCTGACAGGAACTTCATGGCTATTCCAAACACAAGGAGACATATTCTAAATAGGCCACATCTCTAGTCTAAGGAAACGATGCATACATCTGCAGTACACACAAAGATGGACTAAAATGTCCTGGTCCTGGCTCTGATATATAAAATAGAGGAAAGAGTTTCCTCACTTATGGACCACAGGATGCATTACCTGTGCAGTTCTATCCTCCTTTGCAGCATCCACCATATTAGAGCACAGCTCTGCAGGTCTGCATCCCATATGTGCCCTCTATCAAGGAGGTAGGGCTCATAACACTCAGCAATGTCTTATGAGGCTTTTTCTAAAGACCTTCCACATCCCAGAAATTAGCAGAGGCAAATCTGCTTCTCATTATCTTGATAGTCAATGATTTATACCCTCATACTTGGGGGAGGGGAGAGTACTAAAGAAGGCGAACCATTTGGCATATTGTTAACCCTTCCTGGAGAATGTGCTTCCAAACCTCTTGGGAGTCAGTTAGGTCACCATTCTGGTCCTTCAGCACAGTGAGTGACTCCTTTCCCTGGATAACAAATTTATGTTATTTTCTTGAACTCCTGACATTATGACTATCAGTATAAATGAAAAGAAACTCCTTGATCTACCTCTTCACAACCCAAATCATCTTCCTCCAGTGAGTCCCATTTCATATTACATGAACTCTGCTTTCTTCCAATTTTCCTAAAGTCCTTAGAGGTTTCCTCTGTTCATCCACACATTCAACAATCACTCAGTCAAGTAACATGTAAGTAGAGGACTATTTGATGTGGGAGACTTTCTCATAAGAAGAATCTGCTACTTAAAAATTCCACCTATTCTATGCATTCTATTTCTATGCACCTATTCTATTTCTATGCATTAGAAAATGTTGAAACATCTTTCTATAAGTTATGTAAAAACAAAGCTACATAAGAATTTGGGGGTGAGATGAAAGTTTGTGTGTGTGTGTGAGAGAGAGAGAGAGAGAGAGAAAGAGAGAAAGAGAAAGAGAGAGAGAAAGGGAGAGAGAGAGAGAAATAGGAGAGCTTTGCAAAGATTGCTTCCTCTATTGTGCATTAATTAGAACACATGGTCTAGAGAGGAATTTGCACAAGCAGCTCCAAGTCTTGTTGTTGTTGTTGTTGTTGTGGTGGTGGTGGTGGTGGTGGTGGTTATGGTTGTTTTGCTGTACTGGGGGTTGAACCCAGGTCCTTGTGCTTGCATGCTTTGCAAGTGCTACACCACTGACGTGCACACTCAACCTATTTTTTTTACTTTTTGAAACAGGGTCTCACTAAATTACACAAACTGTCTCTGGTCTTGAACATGTGATCCTCCTGTCTCTGCCTACAGAGTCGCTGGGATTATAGGCATGCACCCTGCTATGAGCTCAAAGTCTTGTAGAAAAGCAGACATAGAGACCTGGCTTCTTTTAGATTCAAAGTTAAGGAGACAGTTTGAGGTAGATCATGAATACTGAGATCCTTGGAAACTAAAGTTACTCTGAGGATGCCCAACTGGCTCCTGCTCCGAAGTTGGAGGAGATAAATGGAGTCTTGACCTGGAATGTTAGGTCTGGGCCCTGAAACCTCAGATACTGGAAGCATCCTGCTCTTGCCCTTCTGTGCAAACTGGTGTGGTGGAGCCTCTGGAGCCTCTAGGGTTTGGGGGTGTGGCCTGACTTACCTAACTGTAGGGCTGTGGGATAACCCCCTCCATAGACTCCTTAGAGAATCAGCATGGTGGTGACAGGTATCGGTAGGACATTTACCAATACTCGGCAACCACGACCACAGGACTTCGAACGTGAACCTTGCTGTGGTTGCCACTTCAGCTTAGGGGTCTAACAGCATCTGTGTAATGGAGTGAGGTTTTGCTTATGTGGGAGTTCCAGATGTTGCTTAAATGAAATCTTGGAAAGGAGAGGTTAACCCATTTGAAAGAATCACAGTGGTCTGGTAGTTGTTCACTTTGATACATGTTATAGTGGCAAAAGCAAATGTGAGCCTGGCCACACCACTACAGAGACAGGGGGTTCTGTCCTTGATCCTTAGGTACATAGAAGAGTCATTTTGGGGGGTCCACTTGTGAACAAGCAGTTTCATCAGAACTGTAATGGTGGAGAAGACATATAAGGTCACTGCCTTTTGGTGCTTACAGGTCTGCAGAATAGGCATGGGAACATGCATGGAAAAACTACTTCTGAACTATGCTTTTGAATCTGTCTAGAGAGGTGATATTTTTCAGATCCCGAGTCCTACAGGAAGAGAACAAATCTCCCATCTCCCCAAATTCCTGATGAACAACAGATGCTACCCCTGAAGTTTGTCATCACAAACCAAAGCAAGGGAAAATCTATGGCTCAATGAACTGGATGTAGTTTTAGTGTTAATGCTTCCATGGAGTGGCAAAGCTGCTGCAGTCCACAGGAACCATTGCTATAACCTGTCAGTGACCCCAGGTCCTCCCTTAGCACCACTGCATCAAGTGGCCAGCTACTAGAACTGTCCCTTATTCCAGAGCTGTTTCCTACTGCACAGTTATGGAGTGTTACAGGCTATCATGAATCATCACAGATGCCCGAACATTATTTTCATGCTGTTTCTGTTGGAAAAATCTGCAAAGTGACTTCTAACTGAATTATATCAGTATTCTAGAACATAAGGATCTATAAGTTATGGAAGCCCTATAGGGGCTTAAAGCATATTTCCTACAGAAAAAAATTCCAAAGAAAAGTCTTAATGAGATTAATATGAATGATAATCATTTAAATTTGATAAAAACTTTACTCTTTAACATGGATATTTGGATTTCTTAAATCATTTGATTCTTGTAGCAACAAATATCATTTTTACCTTCACTGAAAAGGTAAGAGTATGGAGGCACAGAAAGATGAAGTGGCTAGGCCAAAGTGACACTGTTGAGATGCAGGCATTGACCTCTAACCCTGCATTCACGTCTCTGCTGTGTGGGAGCCCGGTGCACTTTCCTCCTACCGCACAAAGGAGCCTCTTTCCAGGCTTTCTGGTCACCATTTTGTTGTTGTGTTAGGTGCCATTGAGTTGGTATCTGACTCATAGCAACCCTCATAGGGTTTTCAATGGCTGACTGTTTCGGGATTGCCTTGGGAGTGGATTGCCACATCCTTCTCCCATTTTTGCAGTAATGGGAATTGAGCTCGGGACCTTAGAGACTGCAGTGCAGCGCTCTACCAACTGAGCTAAATCCCACTCCTGAGGCAATCCCGAAACAATCAGCCACTGAAAACACTATAAGGGTCGCTATGAGTCAGGCATGACTCGACGGCACCCAACAATGGTCACCATTAGAGAAACGAAAGTGGCCACAATTCATGCCTTGAGTATCTGTTTCCTTCCATAACTGCGGTAGTCAAGCCCCAACTTTGTTTCCAGTCACCTGGTATATCTTTCTATGTCTGGAGAACATATTTAACTTCCTCCATCCCAGATAGTCATTTGTGTCACAGCCTTTGGGTCTTTGCTGCTGCTATTTTCTATTTGTTTATCCCCAAGGCCCATCCAAGCTCTGGAAAATCAAAAGCACCTCATAGTTAATATATAAAAATGAACTTTTCAATATAATAGCCATACCTTACAATTACGGATAGTTCTTCAAGACCCAAAATGTTGTTGTTGTTGTTAGGTGCCTTCCAGTCAGGTCTGATTCATAGTGATCCTATGTACAACAGAACAAAACACTCCTCCACTCTGTGCCAAGCACATAATCTTTTTTATATCTAAGCTCATTGTTGCAGACCCTGTATAAATCCATCTAGATGAAGGTCTTCCTTTTTAGGTTGACTTGCCACTCTCCCAAGCATGATGACCTTCTCCAGGGATTGGTCCCTCCTGATTACATGTACAAAATACATAAGATGCAGCCTATCCACACTTGCTTCCAAGAAGCACTCTGGTTGCTCTTCTTCTAGGACAGATCTGTTGATTCTTTTTGGCAGTCCATGATATATTCAATATTCATCTCTAGCACAATAATACAAAAGCATGAATTCTTTTCCTGTCTCCCTGATTCAATGCCCAGCTTTCACAACCATATGATGTGACTGAAAATACCATGCTATAAGTCAGGCATACCTTTATCTTCAATGTCACATCTTTACTTTTCAACACTTTAAAGAGGTCCTTTGCAGTAGCTTTTCCCAAAGCAATGGGTCTTTTCATTTCTTGACTGCTACTTCTGTGGGTGTTGATTGTAGAACCAAGTAAAGCAAAATCTTGGACAACCTCAAACTTTCTCCACTTACCATGAAGATACCTACTGACCCAATTGTAAGATTTTTTGTCTTCTTGATTTTGAGGTGCAATCCATACTGAAGGCTGTGTTCTTTGATCTTCATCAGTAAATGTTTCAAATCCACTTCCCTTTCAGCAAGCAGAGTGTTGTCATCTATACAACTCAGGTTGTTAAGGAGTCTTCTCCAATCATAATGCTACTTTCTTCTTCCTAATGTCCGCCTTCTTGGATTATTTGTTCACCATAGAGTTTGAAGAGGTGTGGTGTAAAGGTATTGCCCTGACACACCTTTCTTGACTTTTAACCAGGTGCTGTTTCCTTGTTCTGCCTCCTGGTCCATTTTCAGATTCCTCATGAGTACAATTAAGAGCTCTGGTATTCCCATTCTTTGAAATGTTATCCATAATTAGTTATAATCCACAAAGTTAAATGCCTTTGCTTAGTCAATAAAACATAGATAGACATCTTTCTGATAGCCTCTACTTTTAGTTAATACCCATCTGACATCAGCAATAATGTCCCTGGTTTTACACCCTCTTTTGAATACGGCTTGATTTTCTGGAAGTTCCTTGTCTATATTCTGCTCCAGCCACTCTTGAATTATCTTGAGCAAAATTTTATTTGTATGTGATATTAATGATATCATTCAACAATTTCCACATCCAGTTGGACCCCCTTTCTTGGGAATAGGCACAAGTATGGATCTCTTCCAGATAGTTGGCCAGGTACCTCTTGGCATAAACAAGTTAGCACCTCCAGGGCTGCATCTGTTTGTTGAAACATCTCAATTTAGTATTCCATCAATTCCTGGAGCCTTGTGTTTTACCAGTTCCTGCAGGCAGCTTCTACTTCTTCCTTCAGTACCATTTGTTCCTGATAAACCTCTTTAAATTGTTGGTCATCCACCAATTCTTTTTGGTATCATGACTCTGTATTCCTTTGATCTTCTTTTGATATTTCCTGTGTTGTTTAATATTTTCTCTGTAGAATCCTTCACTACTGCCAAGGCTTGAATTTTTTCCTCAATTGCTTAAGCTTAAAAAAGACAGAGCATGTTCTTCCCTTTTGTTTTTTCTATTTCCATCTCTTTGCACAGGTCATATAATATTTAATTTTGTCTTCTCGAGCTCACCTTTGACATCTTCTGTTTAGTTCTTTAACTCCATCATGTCTTCCTTTGATTTTAGTTGCTCGACCTTCAAAGACAGAGTCTCTTTTGGCATGTAATTTGGTCTTTTCTTTTATCCTGTCTATTATTTTTTTAGTCATAAGTAGTTTCCTTGAGCAAGAAGTTTTGGGTAAATTATGTCAGGAGTCTTAGACTACTGAGGTCTAGCATTTAATCCTAGAATTCTATAATTTAATCTGAGTACTATATTTTAATTGCAATTATACTCCTGAATTTGACCTATGGCACCTGTAATCACCTACTATTCTGTATTTATATTTTATTATTATAGAAATTCTAGATACAAATGGAAGATGCATTATATCTATATATCAAAAGAGCCTAAGAGTCCTTCACTTGAAAAATGGTATTTAATTATATACCCTTTAGTTATGTTTGAACACTATTCATGTGACTTCACCACTGGAATTTAACTCAGTTGGTAGAGAGCTGCTCTTCTCTTTTTGAGGCCCTGTGTTGGATGCCCAGCACCACAAAAATTGAAGAAAGACCTAACAACCCACTTCTGAAACAATCTGGAAACAATCAACCATTGAAAACTCTACAAAGAGCAGACAAGCACTGACATAATGCTGGGCATGGTACAGTGTCAAAGAGTGTTTTGTTCTGTTGTACATAGTGTCTCTATGATTTGGACCTGACTTGGTGGCACTTAACAACAACAACAATAACAACGACAACAACAACAACAACAATGCACCACTTTTTATCATGTTAAAGCAAATAACCAAGTATGTTTGCAGCAAGCAAAATGGCAAATGGAAATAGCATGCACAGGTAAACCCACTGATCTCTTCCTCAGTCCAACTCTGCCATTTATTGGCTGAGTAGATTTGGATGAGTTACTTAACTTCACCAAGTACCAATACCTTTACCATAAAATGTGTTCTATGCTGCAATTTCATGGGATCATTATGAAGAGTGAAGGTGTGAACACATGAAACCACAGGGCACCCTGCCTGGGAGAGAGAAACACACTAAACAAGCCTTTGGATTGATAGCCTCCACATGTATGTTGCCTCATCACTGCTGGTTCAATGAGTCTCTTGCTTGGGGGTATTGGCTTATTCCTAATATTCAGTTCTAAACATCCTTACAGAGCACAAATATCATTAAAATACACATGAGAGTGTTCAACTACTGAATTGTAATCCTTAATGAGCAGAAATATACTTTCCCTGAGGATTTCCACTTAGTGGAAGCTGAGTGGATAAGGAGGGGGAGCTTCAGCAAACTTTCATCCTTGGGATGTAGCTCCCTCCTATAGAACTTGGGTCATAGCTGTGAGGAGGCAGAAGCTTTCTCATAGCAATGACATATAATTGTGATGATAACAGCAAAATAGTTTAGAAATAATACTTGCAATGTGTTATAATTGCAATAGTACCACATTTATGCTAACAGGTTAGTCTTTGCTAAATAGATGTTTGCATCTCTCCACTGTAGACTTGAAGTTGCTCTGAATACCAAGAGAGTAATGCCTTGGGAAGATTTAGGGATTAGCACTCTACTTTTTATGCTTGTTGCCTAAGACCAAGACCTTGCCCTTCAGAGAATGAGGGGAATTGAACCACAGAATGTGCATCTATTTCTAGGTCTCCATTTGTGCCAGTGTTGAGCCCCAGGACCCTGCTGTTTTCTATTCTTGGCCCTTCAGACCCTTCTAGACTAAAATGACTAAGTTGGCACAGAAAGACTTCTTTGGCATCGAACAGTTCTTATGAAACAGCCCACTGATGAGCTAAATGAAATGATTCAGAAAAATACCGATTAAATTTCTCTTTAAATACTCAGGGGTTTAGAAATTAAGCAAAACTACTTGGCACGATGAAGTCTGGATTTTAACAAGCCCAAAATGTTTGAAAAATTGTTCAAGATGTTTTGACAGAGAATGCCACTACATCCTTC